>JAJOZX010000217.1:1475000-1530000 GCA_023014485.1 Bathynomus jamesi | reverse complement strand
TATATAATATAGAAAAAAACTAAGAAAAAAAGGAAAAAAATATTTAAGCTCCTCCCTTTATTTTGTTCCTATCGTTATCTTCGATAACAATACGTTAAAAGTGGAATAATAAGATAAAAACTTTTAATGCAAGTTTTTTTTATTTTAATTTTTTTTAATCTAAAATAATAAAAACTTTAGGAATTAAAAATAAAAGAAAATCTCTTCGAAGTAGGGGAATTGTGGGGGTAGGGAGTAAGGCGGGGGGATAGGTTGGGGAAGAGATTTGTTTTGGGGGGGAGGGGGAATGGTGTATGTTTTTACTGTGAAAAAGGGGAGGTTAGGGAAAGTTTCCTGAAAGGTGGAAGATGGGGCTAAGAAAGAGGGTTACAAAGTAAAATAAAAAGAGAAGACATAGTGAAATGTTACAGATGTATAAGCCCCCCCTTTTTTTTAATTACCGGGAGCGTAAAAAAAATTTAAAAAAAATACACACGAAGCAAATATTTCGAGATCTCACTGACCATACGAAAGGACGATGAGATATCCCTCCCTTCTTTACCACCTCCCTCTCCTCCACTCGCCTCACCCCCGAAGTAAAAAAAGAAAAAAACAGAGCCAGGCCAGTGAGGGATACCATAGGAAAAACTTTGGAACTCAATGAAGTTGACCACAGACTTTAAATCAAGGAGGAAACCTAAAAACTTTGTAATCCTAATTTGAAAACCTTTGCGTTTCATGGTTCTCTAAACTTATATCCGAAACCTTTTAAAATTATTGCCCCTCTCCAACGCGTTCCAAGAAACCAAAACGATCAGAAATCAAAACTTTTAAAAACAAACAAGATGGATTGAGTCGGAAAGAGAGAGAAAGAGGGGGGAAAAAAGGTGATGCATAAGAAATTTAAGTGAAACCCTCTTTTTTTTAAAAAAAAATATATATATACACACAGGGTGTTTCAAAAGTCCGGCCCCATAGGGATTTGAGATTATTTATTTATGAATTCCTTCAGTTACTACAGCTGAAACTGCATGCCACGTAGTTCTGCAAGCACGAGTGCCCTAAACCATGAATGCTCATTATCCTGGTAACAAACATATGATTAATGCAAACTTCACATGCATACATGATCATGATTGCGTTAACCTCTAATGGGGGGGGGGCTGGTTGTCATAACGTCTGGTTATTGCGGTTGAACAACTATTTGTTTCTTGTTTACACTGCAAACTCCTTATTTATATTTAAACAACAAATTGGTTTGGATTTTAGTGTAACGAAATAATGTTTTCAACATTATGAGTTTCGTTAAAATTGAACTGAACAAATGGCGTTACTTAAAAATATAAATTCGATTTAGATTAAACATATTCAAGATAGAATCTTATATTTGTTTAATCTACACCAAATTTATTTTCATGTAACACCATTTGTTAAATTTAAGTTTAGCAAACTTGAGTCTCATAATAATTTGGCTAGTCTAAAATCCAAGTTTTGTTTGAATTAAATATAGAATGTTTGGGTATAGGATTGATATTGCACCGTAAGCATATATTTATTCAATTCGGAAATAATGAGGCGGAAACTCTACGTAAAAGGTTAAGTGGAGTTTTAAAATTAGTTTCCTCACTACCTGCAAATAGCTTTCAGGCCCTCAATAGCACCCAATATTTCCCTTTTGGCAAAGAAATGAATCGGAGGAAATTTCCCTCACATTTCACCATAAGCTTAGTTAAGATTAGCTAATTTAAGTTTATTTGATTTCTCTTTCCCTCTTCTCACTAGACTTTCTTCCGGTATGCTTCACCTCTCTCTCTCTCTCTCTCTCTTTTTTTTTCTTTCACTCTTTCACAATTCAGAGATAATAATTCAAGACACGTACATCATTCTTTGTATTCCCAAGTCTGGTTTTGAAAGAAATAAGAATTACTTTTTATTTTTTATCTTATTATTTTTTTAAAGTTGTTTCCTTTCGAACTTGTTTTGGCAGAATTCGTGAAATTTAGAGAAAATTACACCCCTTTTAAGTGTCATTCTTTACCTACCATGACATTCAAATCACTTGAATAAAGGGCATATTTATAATATAGTAGGCCCTCGCTTTACACGCTTTTGCCATTCGCGTTTTTACTTGAACACGGTTAACATATTACTATCTATTTTTGCCATTCGCGGATGCATTTTTGCGACAACGCGGTTGACTTGCATACCCAACCGCCACGCAACTGACGTATGGTTCCGGCCGTTTTACTAGCCAATGGCGTGCGAGCGTCAGTCTGACGTATAAACGCAGACCGCTTCACTCAGAGAGGAAGGAGGCTGCCCGCCGTTACTGTGTACTGTAATGTTTAATTTCTTTTACAAGGTATGTATTGCATAATATTACATACTGTACATATTAATTTTACAGGTGCAGTACGGTTTAATAAATAAAATAGAAAAGTCAAATATTTTGTGTTTAAAACTTGTTCAAGAGTATTTTTTTTGTTTTGTTGGAATCGATCGCTATTTTCCCCCTAAGTTTATGCATTTACCTTTCATGGTTTCACCTTACGCGGCGTTTTCCAGGAGCACATCCCCCGCGTAAGGCGAGGGGCTACTGTATTATGCAGTATTATATATATATATACACACACACACACAGAGTATATTCTATATATATATATAAATGTTAAAAAATTCATCTGGATTAGGATTTAGGGGTGCTAAACACAGATAACTTGTTCCTGAAGCAATTTGCTCATTTGTTTCTGGGTCACTTGTTTATTTGGTCGCCCCCATCAATCATCGAACCAATACTCTCTTTACACTGCATTTTTCTTTTCGCAAACGTGTAGAAATATTTTGGGTTATTTTTTGTTTTCTTTTACCTTGTGTTCCTCCTCCTTTGTCCTATGGATGAATGTTTGTTTTAGGTCAACTTTTATTTGGCATAGTTTTTTCTAGGTTGTGTCACCTTGTTTCAGTTCTACACCTGTGAAGGTTTTTTACAGTTTGTTTCCATTGTCTAAATAGTGTACTGATTTTTCTCTCGACCTTGCTACGTTTTCTTTTTTGTCTCTTCGGAACATGTTTCAGCAATATAGGTTTAGTTTCATTTTTTCCGGAGTCTTCTCGTGAAGTAGCAATTCCCAATTTATCATACTGTCTTTAAATCTTTATTTACACTTTCCCAATCTACTTTCTTTGAATTTATATTTAAATCTTCAAATATTCCTTCTGACTCTCTGGGATCCATTTTCGAACGTCTGGTTATTAACTTTAATTGCACATCGATTAGGTCAGTGGTTCCCAACCTTTTCACCACAAAGGATCCCTTTTATTTTTATTTTTTTCCCACGGACCCCATGTTTTTGGAAGATTCCGTCTACCAAACAAACTGTTTTTATTAACTAATAATTAACTCGTTTTCTCATTTTTCACTATCAAATAAAGGACATATAAGTGAATATGCAATTAAAATACAGCGTATTAAAAAAAGTATTAATAATTCCAGCCAAGAGCAAGGAAACTTAAAATTTTAGCCTGAGTAAATGTACGATTTCCAATGGAGCCTCTCGAAATATTGAAAGCTCACGGACCCCCAGTACTACCTTCGCGGACCCCCAAGGGTCCGGGGACCCCAGGTTGGGAACCACTGGATTAGGTTATGGTCTGAGAAATTTGTGTGCGTTACTTTTTCATTTATTATTTTTTCATTGTTTTTTGTCAAAATTAAAATCAAAACAATGTTACCATGAAATGTAATGTTGCCATGAAACCTCTCAACATATATAACTTCGTCATTTTTCTTCCATGTTATGAATGGAAAATTAAAATCCCCACAAATTAAAATATTTGGTGCTGGAGTTTTAAAGATTTTTAACATGTTTTCTATTTCATTTGTAGCGAATTGGAATTAACTTTTTGTGGTGTTTGGTGGTCATTCATAATAGTTAGGGTCAGTTCTTTTACGTCTAAATTAATAAGTTCGACTGTGCTGTTTGATTTGCTTACCTTCACCTCACATATGTATGTGTTTTTCAGCTAGATGCAACATCCTCCACCTCGTCTAGGAACTCTGTCTGCTCTGCTCTCTATATGTTGTAGTCCAGTATTGCTATTTCAGTATTTTCAATAGTTTTTACAGTCTTTTTGCATTTATGGTAGTGTGTTTCCGCTAGGCATATGATATCTATGCTGATTTCCAGAGCTAAATTTTGCAATTATTTTAATTTGCAGTCTGTATGGTCAGTATACAGGCCTTGTATATTTGCGTATAACAAATTTATAGGGTTTCTAATCTTCGTACTCGGTTTTCCTAGATATGTTTCCTGGTCGATGTCGTCGGTTCCTGTTTGGTGTTATTGGTTGGGCCGCTGCATTTGGGAGTACTGGGGCTGCGGCCCTTGATACCATTGTGGATGTCGTATTGTGGTGTTGTAATGCTGGGGGTGCAGATATCTGCGAAGTTCTGTAATTTTTCATCGAAAGAGACTGTTATGCTTTTATTATTCTCATTTCCTCTAAAAAATGTACTTCATTGCCACTGTTATTACTTCTATTTACAGTAGGATGTGATCTGTTCTTCCTCGTTCTCTTCTTTGAGCACCCTTAATGCGAAAATATGGGCGCTTCATATTTAGGCATTTTTCTCTCTAATTAACTGCCTGCACATAGAAAAGTGGAAATAATAGTAGTTTGTTCCGTACCTGCAACTTCCAGTTCTCATTTTGTAGAAACATTTTTTGGGGTGATTATAGATGCAGTTTGAGCCATATTTACACGAACCCGTTTTATAATATTCGCATATGGTCCGTCGTTTAGATTCGTTACGAGTCCATTTACAATTTCAATTTCTTTCCTCTCTCTATTCCCACGCTTCTCAAACTAGGGGTCGCGTAAATATTATTGGGGGTCGCAGAAACATTTGAAAATATTATTCTTTTCATAAATATACAGTGTTAGTACCTATTGCTTTTATGACATTGAGTGAAGGGTCGCGAAAAAATTTGTCTGATCCAAAGGGGTCGCAAGTGAAAAAACGTTTGAGAAGCCCTGCTCTATTCTACCATCACTTCTTCCCTACTCTGATTTTTTAACCTTTGGTGCGTTTTCATTCGTATTCATGGTGCCTCTATCTTGTGCAAGGGGGAGGAAGGTATTTCCCCATCTAAGGCTACTTCCGCGCCTTCCTGTAGGGCGTTTCTCTCGGTGTCCTGAATCCCATTTTCGTTTGTGTCGTCGTTTTCAGACGTTTACCCGTTTTCTGTCGGTGAACCTGTTGCAATTGATTGTTTGTTTTATGTCAACATTCTTCTTTCCCGTTTGTACAACTTTTCTGTGGGTTTTCAATGCACTTGACTCACAGGAAGCCATAAAAGCTTATGATTTTTTTGTTTCTTCTATTCATCATTTTCCTCTCTTTTTTTATCTAAGTTTATGCTATATATATATATATATATATGGGAATGAACTCAGAATGGTCCCCTGAGTTTTTTATGATACACAGACCGTGCATGGAACAAGGAACTCTTCTGGGATAATTAAATCCACTATAGTCCGAATAAGTAATGGTAAATGACAAATACCATAGTTTTTCTTTTTCATGATGCTAGCCCGACGTGGGCAACGGGTTACTCGCAAAGAGGTCCCATAAATATAGCTTCCCTCACCAGCTATCTGCAAAGCAGACAGGATCCAGCTTTGGGACATGGATCTAGGGTTTAAAGCAGCCTAGCCCTGCTACATTTAGAACTTCAATATAAACAAAAGATTCGCTGTCTTCACGTTAGATTGAATACATCAAAGAAAAAGGGGTAACTATTATATTTTAGCCAAAAACCAAAACTTAAACCTCAACACGGTCTGTGTGTATCATATTATATATATATATATATATATATATATATATATATAATGTATTTATGTATTCGGTTGATTAGAATAAACAAACACTAACATCAAACGTCAGTACATTAGTACACACCGCCATAATAATTCTTCGAAAAAAGAAGAAATTTTGAGATAAGATATCCGACTCAACTATATCAGCCCCAAATCTGAAAAGTAAACATAGGCAGTAATTAACGCTATGAAATGAACGGAAGAAACATGAAAGGAGACGTCATTATATATATATATATATATATATATGGAGAGAGAGAGAGAGAGAGAGAGAGAGTATAAGATGTAGTTTTAGCTGTGATGCTAAAACAAACGTTACTCGTTTCAAACGATGCAATGGGAATATATTTTTATGCATGATCCGAGGTGTGCCAGACGTAAGATAAAACGAAACTGATCGAATATATATACACACCGTATATGTCTAATAATAATAATAATAATAATAATAATAATAATAATAATAAACAAATACATTATAAATCTTTAGCGAAATATACCAAAATAAATACTGCATATGCTCTTATTGTGAATAAAACTTTTTAGCTGTTTTGATGTCATTGCTAAAAAGCGAGTTTCCTCTTTTTTATATTATATATATATATATATGTATACCTATAGAAAAATAAAAGCAAAGTCCATGAACAAATATTTCCTCATCTATTTTTCCTCTAAGTCCGTTTAAAAAAAAAATAAACCTACGAATTAATTGCATTGTCACCATTCAAAAATAGGTATAAAAATTATGCAAATATTTCCACGACAAAGTATGATGGAAAATCATTAGGAGCCGCGAATCAATTAGATGAGACACTTCGTACTAATGCAAACAGTAACATTAATGAAAGTGACAAAGGAAACGTAATGAAACGCGTTTAAAACTAAGCTTTTTTATTTATACAAAATGTAATATTTTAATGGACAGGTTAGGAGGCAATTGAAATTCGTGTTTCAAAAACAGATAACCATAAATCGTTGATGTTGAGGGTTACGCCAACATAAAATGCTAAAAAAAATAAAGTTTTTATTTGAAAATGCAAGAGGTAAATATACTTGGGACTCACAAAGTTTGAGACTAAATTCATTATTGAATGAATAAGTTAAGGTTTTGAGCTCGAAAAGGACATTAATAAAGAGAATTTTTAATCTTCAGAATTTTTGATAGTTACAAGGAGTTACAAGGACAAGACGAAGCTTTTTAATGACCTTTCGGTCCACTCGGGGAGGTTCCCGTTATTAAATTAATGTTTTTTAAATTATTCTAGCAGCGGTAGAATACTGGATAGAAAAGCAGAGGAGGGTACGGAAAAAGGTTGAAAAAAATACTTTGAACCTGGAAAAGTAGCCAAGGAAATTTTATAGGACAGAGGAAAATAGAAAAACTAGCTTTACAATTATGCTATGCACACCTAGAAATCACATACTAAATAGTACGTTGTATAAACTAACATAATAATATATTTGTACTGATCGTATATCAACCATTTGGTATCGTCGCAAAATCTCGAAAACATAGTTTTGACTTTATACAAAATATTTATAGCTTTAATTGCCGAAGTATTGGGCCAACAAAGACCCATGGCCTACTCCAGGCCAGCTCAAAAGGGAGTAAGAGAGAAGAAAAGGTCAAACTCTCCATGCTTACACTTATGTACGAGCAAAGCTATCTTGCAGAAATAGAAGTAAAGTCCCTCTGCTTCTCTTCGCTTGGGCTACTGCCGGCAAAGTGATGAAATGCTACTGCAGGAAAGAGGTTGAAACAGGAATTGAAAAAGGAAATCAGACCTTCCAGGCTTCCACACCATGCCTGCACTCTTCACCTAATCTACCTCACCCAATCCATGCCATGCATTTTTTAAAGGTTTTTGGTTTCATTATGAAGAATTAAAAGAAAAAATATAGTTCCACAAATTACTTATCTATCCTATTCTTAGACATGTTAACGAGACAGTCAAGTGTGTGAGCGTGTTTCCTGTAATTGAATGTCTGTCGTGTGTATATGTCTGCCAACTCTTTGAATGTCGCCGAGTTTCAACTTGGATTTCCCGCCGTAAAAGGTGTTTATACGGCAAGTAATATATTGAGTCGTTCATACTTCACAGTGTTGTGCCACCAGTGGCACCAGTGTCACCAGTGTCCCTTATGGAGAATGAAAGTGTTTCGTGTGTGATCAACCGTCGTTGCTACGACGAATTCAAGAGTCTCCCACTTAGAGGTGTTTATGAGGCAAGTGATTAATAAATTGAGTTGTTTAATAATTATCCATGCTATGTGGTGCACAATGCAACTAGAGACGTCTCTCTAAAGTTGAGGGAGGACTAAGTACAGGACTAGTTGTTTAAACAAACTCCTGCAAGGTTACGTTTCAATACTATTTTCAAAATACTTATTTAATCTATTCTTAAAGTAGATGTAGGAATAGTCTTAAACCCTGAGTGTATTCAAAACTTTGTGCAGCCTATTTTTAAACATATTTATACTTTGGCTTGAAACAACCTCCGAGAGAAGTTAGTTCCAGATATTAATTATGTTATAAGAGAAGAAATAACCGCAGATAAAGGTGCTAAATGTTTGTAATTCCAGTTTAAAGTGATTATTTCTTGTTGGGTTGGTATTAAATGAGAATAATTTCCTGTAGTCTACCCTGTCTATTCCATTAAACATCTTGAGAACTTGAATAAGCTGACCGCGCAAACTCCTCGTCTCTAGATAGATTAAAGTGCGTTGGTAGTTTTGAAGTCTCATTGAAGGGATCAATTTTGTAACATTTGCTTGTACCCTTTCCAACCTTTCAATATCCATCCTAAAGGATAAACCTATGAATCTGGTAATTTTAGGACATCTTTTTCCTTCTTACATGTATAACCTTACATATATAACCTAAAAAAGTTATATATATATATATATATACACGGTGAACCAAAAGTAGGTGGACAGTAGGTTGAATACGGTTTGTGTTATATTATATTATAACTATGGTGTTCATTATAACTATGGTGTTTGTGCTATATTATATTAAATATTATAACTAAATTTATTTAAATTTTATTTTGTATTATAGTATACAAAAAAATTAAATATGTATTCTCAAAATAAACGTTATCATTTACTGTCCACCTACATTTGGTTCACCCTATATATGCGGAAAGAGAGAGAGAGAGAGAGAGAGAGAGAGAGAGAGAAGAGAGAGAGAGAGAGAGAGAGAGAGAGTAGTGCAATGTTAACATGAAGGACTTGTCTACAGATACTTTGTTGACTAGAAATTTCAGCAAATACTAATAACCTAACCTAGCCCAATCTAACCTTTGTTAACCTACCTTAATCTAACCCTAAAATACATGTTAATAAAATATATTGTTGATGAAAATGTTTTTAACTGTTATGAACAGAAAAAAAAATGCTCAGCGAAACAGACGATCGTGCGCTATTTCATCAACAACATATCGACAATGTATACAATGTACACATTCTGTAGACAAGCGTCCTACGGGGTAGGTTAGGTTGTTAGGTTAGGTTAGGTTAAGTTAGGGTAATAAGAATGTTGATAGAACGTCATAATTTTGGGACCTATATAATACTTACATAGGTCCCAAAATTAGATACCTAATCTTATCTTTACTTCCTACAACTCAAAAATGAAATGACTGAAACCAACTGTCGGTTTACTAAAAGAGAAAAGGAGATTACGCTGGGCACTCTCAGCCTATACATTGTATAACAATCAATTAATAATAATAATAATAATAATAATAATAATAATAATAATAATAATAATATGTGCATTAATATTGTTAATAAAATAATCGTACAATGCAAATCAAATTATGTGAATTATGTGATTATGTGAATTTTATTAGGTGAATTTTATGTTGTAATCCTTATTTTTTCCAAACTCACTATTGTCCATTATTTGCCAACGTTTCTATTTACGTACAAACATAAACAAGTATAAGAATAGATTTAACTTTCAACTAGCTATTGCGTATTTTTTAGTACAGGCAAACATGGCAGCCAACCGTACCGGCGGGGGCTCAAAAAAAAAAAAATTTTTGTCCCTCCACTCCCCTATGTAACCCTTTGTAACATTTTGGAGACTCCCCTCACCCCTTACTAGAGTGCTACGTAATGTGATAATTTTTTCCCCCAACTTAATACAACTAATTTTAATATTAACGTGACTTAGAAAAGATAAACATTGAAGCAAATTCTAAGTCCACTGTTTCAAATCATGAATTACGGGAACTCTTTTCCTAGATCTGGTTTAGAAGTGGTGAATATCTTGTGTTCTGAAGACAAACCATTTCTTATAAGTTTATTTGATAACTTTAACTCATAAAAATCTTGTTATTGGATTATTACTATTTTCATGTTTGTTACGTCACGTATCAGGGGACTTCTACCCCCGCTCTCCCTCCCGTAACACTTTGTAACACCTGAATAAACCCTCTCTCCCTCTCGTTGTGTTACGTAATACTTGAACGGCTTCTAAGGAACGTGTGTTTTTCACTAATTTTTTATCAATGCCATTATATTAGATTATAATTATAAAAATAATTATTATACGTTCAGCCATTTTTGTGTGTAAATTGGTGGAATGGAGAAGCATTGGGCATTTTTTGCCTCATACTTTTGTTTCCAATTATGGGAAGGCATGGTTGTTAAATTTACCCTCAGAATGCTCGTTATTGTCTTGGCTAAATTATAATAATAATAATAATAATAATGATGATAATAATAATAATAATAATAATAATAATAAAAAATTTCTGGGAGAACTATTATTTTTTCAGTATTCATTTACGAGTGTATCAATAATTATTTTCCTTCAGTTATCTTGAAATTTCTGTTTTACTGATCGTCCAAAACTGCTAAGATTGTAGTACAGTTGTTGAAGTTAAAAATAAAAGGCATGTTTACTTAAACTCGGAGACCTTGATTTTGGTACTCTCTCTCTCTTGTAAAGGGAGGCGTTTTTGCGAGTACCCCCCCCCCCTTGGCCATTCCTTTCTACATAAAATATTTAAAATAATGCCCTCGGAACTAATTTTCGTCAGTTATTTAAGTTTGAGTCTGTAAATATGGCGGACGAAAATAAGGAAATGTCGCGTGTCTATTTTTATATATATCTTTGCCTACACGGTTAAAAGATGTACAACAACGTAAACTTAAAAATAGTGGACCATCATAGTTAAATATCGGTAAAAATTTTAAAAAGTTTAAAAATAGTATATACTGTTTTGTAGTTTTGTCGCTACCCACAATTTTATCCTCTTCCAAATATTTCTGCGAAAAACTTGTTTTTTTCCAAAAGTTACCTAAAAAATGTTTGTCTTTCCCTCCTCTTTTGATACGCCGAAAACTGGAAGTTATGCTTCAAACTTAATTTCCATCCGTGACTTGTGAACGTGTTTGCTTTTTCAAATTAAAAGTGAAATTAGGTTTCAAAGCCCATTCACATTCGTCTTATATGCCCGTTATAATTAGGTATAGTGTATTTAGTTAATTCCTTTTGCTCTACCGCGCAATATATATATATATATATATATATATTATATATATATATATATATATATATATATATATATATATATATGAGATGAATTTCACACGTGAAATAAGTGAATGATGCAAACTCACAAGGAAAAAGAAAAAAGAAAAAATTATTCCAATGTACTGTTGAATACACAAAGGCCTTAGAATATTTTTTTCTTTTTCCTTGTGGGTTTGCATCATATATATATACAGGGTGGGCCGTAAGTTTCCATACATAGGCAAATTTAAACGTTTGTTTTTATGTTTCAGATACCCTAAGAATATGCGTTTGTAAGATCTTGTTTACTGATGAAGCAAATTTTTACGTCAATGGAGAGGTTAATCGGCAAAACATACGTTATTGGAGTAATGCTAACCCTAACTGGCTGAGTCCGACGAAGATGCAAGGTGCCGGTAAAGTGATGGTGTGGGCCGGGATATGGGGTGACAGAATTATTGGACCAATTTTTGTCAGTGGAAATCTTAATGCCGAAAGGTATCTTAACATGTTGCAAGAAGAGATTTTCCCATCCCTGCTAAACGAGGAAGGTAACTTCCCAGTTACTTCCAGCAAGATGGAGCTCCACCTCATTATGGTCTTCACGTGCGTCGGTATTTGGATCAGCAGCAGTTTCCGGATGCTTGGATTGGTCGACGTGGTCCTGTGGAGTGGCCTCCCAGATCCCCAGATCTCACCCCCCTTGATTCTATCTTTGGGGGCACTTGAAGGCCATGGTGTATCAGGAAAAGATACGAGACATAAATCATCTAAAGGAACGTATCACCAACGCCATTACAAGCATAACGTCAACTGTGCTAATGCGTGTTCATCAACAGTGGGGAACACGTATTGAAATGTGTTTTCAAAACAATGGCAACCATGTAGAGCATATTATATAAATAAAAATGGTTGTCCATAAAATTTTTTTTTTTTTTCCTATGTATGGAAACTTACGGCCCACCCTGTATATATATATATATATATATATATATATATATATATATTATATATATATATATAGTATATGAAATGCTTTTATATATATAGTATATGAAATGGTTTAATGTAAGATTTCTATACGGAAAACACCATTTTAAGCCTGAATTAAGACGTGTTATTGGCTTTCGAAACATAAATATTTTCGTACCGGACGATAAAAGCTAAAAAGAAAAACAAAGTTGTGTCCATAAGAAAAACAATTAATTCGATAACTAAGACAGCGAACAAGCGTTGAAGAACCCCAAAACAAAGCGAATAATGGCAGTAAACCTCAACTAAACTGACACAAACGGATGTGTCATAAAAAAAAAGTAGTTAATCGAAGACCGAATAAATCTTCAAAAGAAGACTACACTTATTTTTCTTGTTAGTGAGAATTAATTGTTGAGAAAATAGATGGCCAATAAACGACAACAATACAAATGGCGTCCCCATAAACATCGAAGGTTCTTTATAAAAACACAGTAAATATACGACAAACTGGATTTCCATAATACTTAAATTAGCTTCGCTAAAAAAAGAATGAGGAAGATAGAAATAAAAATTTTTTAGTTAGACTTTGATAAACAAACATACACTCAAATCGAATTCGGGACTGCCAGACGTACGATTTCGTCAGGCGATATTTTCTTTCACGAAGGAAATCGCTTAACATAAAATTTTAAATAATCCATTTTTCTTCAAAAAACTTTAAAATTACGCCATGAAATTCTTTTTTATATATTCTCTAATAAAAATTTTATTAATTTATTTTGAAAATGAGTTAATTTAAATAAATTTAAATAATAAGACCCTCAAACTTTAATTTGTAGTTGACGCTGCTTAACTTCATGCAAATTCAAGAGTACTATTATCTTTAGTTGTTACCCTTGGAGAAATAGAAATAGTTCAGCTGTTTTTTCGTATATATATATATATATATATATATATGTTCGAACCTCTTGAACCTCTTGAATAGGAGTCGCGACTTTAATTAACACTCAATATTAAACCTTCTAATTTCGAACTTATAACTTCTTTTTGAGGGTATGCATTCTATGGGAAGTTTTTCCTTCTTTTGGGTATCAAATCTTCTTTTCAGATGATAAAATATTTTCTTTTAATGATACATAACTTCTTTAGATAAAAGAAATGGCCTCCAAAACTTCTTTTTTTTTGGAGTAATTTGAGACAATAGATAATATTTCTCAGTAATAGGAGGAGACGGTAGACACCAATTGACCAGGGGAGTACTCCAATGGGGGACATTAGGCAGGAGACAGGGAATGCTGGAACTCCCATTTCTCTTGTCACTGTCCTCCTCAGCTGATCTTTTACCGTGTCTCATATACCTTGTGAGCAGTCCAGCATGTTCTCAAACACACACTTCTCCCTCTATTCCTCATTACACATATACAGTATGTATCTTACACACTTCATAATCTTTTCAAAATTTAAAAAAAGCATCATTTTAAGGACCTTAACTTCGGTTCCCTCCTTCTCCTTCCATGGAGGGGCATTTTGGGGGTGCTCCCCCTTGGCCACTGTTTTCTGTATAAAAAAAAAATCCTGGGAAGTGGTTCTGTGCTCGAATCCTGGTGGAGGCAATTTTGTTTCATACAAAAGCCACGCGTGGTCATGCCTCTTATTCCATATTTATATATACGTAACGTGTGTGTGTGTGTGTGTGCGCGCGCGCGCGCGTGTACGAGAGAGAGAGAGAGAGAGAGAGAGAGAGAGAGAGAGAGGAGAGAGAGAAGAGAGAGAGAGAGAATAACTTTCTTTATATCTATTGATTAAATAGAACTCTCTGAAGGGAATTTTGAATTGAGGAAACACAAGATATAATTATACGTGGACTGGATTTCAAGAAGTTATCATGAAATACTGTTACGAATATGAAAAGTTTCTATAAGTTTCAAATATCATTTTAACTTTGAAAGAAATGATTTGTTTTAAGCAGGAGTGATATATATATATATATATATATATATATATATATATATATATATATATATATATAACTGCAAACACGCAGTATAATTAACGTAAAGAACGACGCTTGTATAGGAGATATTCCGCGCAAGATGAGAGAGAGAGAACGAAACAAATGAAAAAATGAGGTAACCACCCGGGAATCGAACCCGGGATCTTCCGATTGCCGGTCAGATATGATAACCACTACACCATGGGCCTCACTCATTCAAATGCCGTAATTCTTGTACATACGCGCAGAAACGAATGCCCCAAGGGGCACCTTCCGCATGCCGTAACATTATATACATTTAACTGCAAACACGCAGTATAATTAACGTAAAGAACGACGCTTGTATAGGAGATATCCCGCGCAAGATGAGAGAGAGAGAACGAAACAAATGAAAAAATGAGGTAACCACCCGGGAATCGAACCTGGATCTTCCGATTGCCGGTCAGATATGATAACCACTACACCATGGGCCTCACTCATTCAAATGCCGTAATTCTTGTACATACGCGCAGAAACGAATGCCCCAAGGGGGCACCTTCCGCATGCCGTAACATTATATACATTTAACTGCAAACACGCAGTATAATTAACGTAAAGAACGACGCTTGTATAGGAGATATCCCGCGCAAGATGAGAGAGAGAGAACGAAACAAAATGAAAAAATGAGGTGAGGCCCATGGTGTAGTGGTTATCATATCTGACCGGCAATCGGAAGATCCGGTTCGATTCCCGGGTGGTTACCTCATTTTTTTCATTTGTTTCGTTCGCTCTCTCTCATCTTGCGCGGAATATCTCCTATACAAGCGTCGTTCTTTAGGTTAATTATACTGCGTGTTTGCAGTTAAATGTATATAATGTTACGGCATGCGGGAGGTGCCCCCTTGGGGCATTGGTTTCTGCGCGTATGTAGAAGAATTACGGCATTTGAATGAGTGAGGCCCATGGTGTAGTGGTTATCATATCTGACCGACAATCGGAAGATCCCGGGTTCGATTCCCGGGTGGTTACCTCATTTTATCATTTGTTTCGTTCTCTCTCTCATCTTGCGCGGAATATCTCCTATACAAGCGTCGTCTTTACGTTATATATATATATATATATATATATATTATATATATATATATATATATATATATATATATTAGGGTGTCTCATTAATACATAGAATTTTTTTTTTTTCGATTTTCTCTTGCTCGCGAATGCTGCCCCGATTTCAATAGGCATAGAGGTTCTAAAAATCGAAAAATGATGGGAATCGAACAGTATTTAGAGGTCACTCAAGTTTAACACTTTCTTGTAGCTATTTAGGAAAAAAAAGAAATTTCTATCATTCTCTATTCTCTTTATTTCTGAACAAAAATGAAAATAAACGAAATGCACCTTTCATTAATTGAAATAAGCGCGTATAAATGGATTGTTTTCATCATCAATCTGTCCTACACTACTTGATTTTACTCTTCAAGCTCTCCTTCGTCTTGACGGGGATCAACTTCTGGTGAGCCCGAACCACCTTGAGGACGAATTGCTTCTGCTTCTCATCACGCGTGATGGTGGAATTGAATCTTTTCATCAAGCGATACCACGCTCGGCGGCGTCATTGACCACCTTCAGGGCTTTCACCTCTTTTGCGCCGTGATCCAATCCTGGTCATTGATCCAATCCTCTGGATCTTTCATGAGGAAGGTGGGAGACTCAGATTCTGGAAGGATCGCGCGGAAGAAGACTTCTTTTGTTCTCCGGGTGACGAAGAGCTCGATGGATTGCTGTGGATTGAAGTTCTTCGGATCGATCCGCTTGAGTCCTTTCTTCGTGACGGGGGATTGAAGTCGTTGGACCATCTTTAGCTTCGTGTCCTTTGGAATGCGGTCGTCAAAGAAACCAAGCCCCACAAGATCCTCTGAGAGGTACCACAGGTGCCTTTTCAAGGCCATGGATGCCGTGTGGCTGACTTCCTTGTCAGGGTAGGCCTCGAGCAGGCGAAGGAACTCTAGGTCGTTCAGTGGAGCTCGATTCGAGACCATTGCCTCATTCCACTGCTTCATGTACGCGAGGGAGATGAACAAACACAGCCGCCGAAGTCCTCCTTCTTCCCTGGCTGTCAGGTCCAGTTGGTGACGGAACATGACAATCTTGAGGGCATAGATGGCTTTGGCCATCCATCTGGCGTGGTGATAGGCCCTAGGCTGACGAAATCCCCCTGGACCTGACCGCCAAGGAAGCGGTAGGAAAGGATGAGGAGTTCACGGTAGTCTTCTCGGGGATGTGTGCCGTGGGAAAGCGTCTGCTGCAGTATTCTTCATGGAAGACGCTTGATTTGCCCAGTTGTGTCAGTTGTTGTGGGATTGCTTTCGTCACCGATGGACAAGAATGACCCTTTGTCAATGGAGGCCCACCGCTGTTGAAATCTTTTGAAGAGGAGAATGTCAGGGGAAGAGGACGGCCCCAGACATCGCACGAAGACATCCTTGAGTAAGATCTCCAAGACGTGGTGACGGCAAGCCAACCACAACATGGGACGGCCAAACTCCTGCTCAATGCGAACGCAAGCACCTTGGATCATCCCAGCGTTCACAGCTGTGGTGTCGAATCCCAGTCCAATGATTTGCTCCGAAATGCCAAAAGCCTGGACTTCCTGGAGTACGGCTGCAGCCTGTTCTTTTCCAGTGCCGTCCACCGCAACTGGTACACCAAGAAGCTCCTCGACTCCATCGCCCGTCACCACAACAGCAATCCAGTCAACCTCCTTCTCCTTGGCGATATCTTCCAACAGTTTCCCATCCCAGTGCAAGACTAAAGGACCAGAAGCTTCGAACTTTCGGGTCAACTCTTCTCCCATCTCCTTTCGGATCTTGTTCGGTGTTCGATGAACAGTTGCTGGCGAGATTACCAGGTCATCCAGGTCATGACCCAAACTCTGAGCTGCTGCTGCAAAGGACGACGTTGCTTGTCTCACGGACATGTTGTCGCGATCCCAAGCAGCGATGAGATTCGGGTCCGTGAGGGCATTCATTCGCCTTTCCCATTCGCCTTTCCCATTTACTCTTCCTAGCCGTGGCTGCAAGATCCCTCTTCTGCTTCACAGCTTTCTTCGCTGTCTTCTGGTCCACCCCCGCAAGACTTGACGACATCCTGTCTTCCTTCTGCGAGGTGAGAAAATCCTTGTCCTCCTGAGGGACCTTGGAGGAGGATAGCGCGGAGGAGTGAGCCACGTCAAACACGTCTTCCAAATCCGACTTGAACATCCCCTCCTTGTACCGGTAACCCTCTTGCGGCTTTGTCCTGTTCTTCTTGAGTGCGTCGTAGGTGTCGATCAACTTCGCCAGCTTCTCCCCTGCGTACTTCTTGGTGGTAGTTGGTATGTTGGCCTTCTCCCAGATGGGCCAGATGGTCCCCACCACCAGGCGAATGCTCTCCGATTTGGTCTTCCTTCCCTCTTGGTCTTGGTGGTGGTGGAAGTAAAGGAGCAGGCATTGCTCCTTCGATGGAAGTCGTGGACAAACAATCGCTGCAATTGGGGCCTTGTCCAGCAACCACAACTGGTTTCCTGCTCTAGTAACCATCACCTGCGAAAGAGAAGAAAATCTTGTATAAGTGAAACAGAAGTGGCGAACTTGAGTGACCCCTAAAAATCCTCCTACAGCTGTCAAATTTTGTGATAACAATGCTTTATAAAGGTGTAATACGGGCAAGCGTCGCCCCGACCCGAAATCCTCCATTCGTATATTTGAGACACCCTAATATATATATAGATAGATAGATAGATAGATAGATAGATGTGTGTGTGTGTGTGTGTGTGTGTCTGTGTGTGTATTATATAAGACTCCAATAATTATAATCGCAGGGTTTTTTAATATATATATATATATATATATATATATATACCTATATCAATTAATCTGTTGTATTGTTTAATTCAAATTTGTTCTATACTTACGTTTCCTGCTCAACGTTTAGGAATTAATTTAGTCGGAAGCTGTCTGTATCTTCATTTTGAACTGAAAACTTTAATCACTTGGGCAAAAAAATACCACAAAAGTTTTCATATTGAAAGCACGTTTTGTTTTTAATTGGAGTTGTTTCGCCTTTCTACTGAAATACTTGATCAAGTTCCTGCATTTAATAACTGATCTAATTTAAGTTTTAGAAAGTTCTCCACACTGTTAACTGATTTTAAACATCTTTTTTAGTTTGCGTCCCACCCTGTATATATATATATATATATATATATATATATATATATATATATATATAACAAACCATTTTAGAACGACGCAACAAAAAAATATATATATTTTCTTTAATATAAAAGAGGCGGGGCCACCAGCTTGACCTTCGTGTGAAGAAAAAATAATTATTAATTATAGATAGTTTGTGTGATATATATATATATATATATATATAAAGTTTCTTTCAAAGCTCGGGGGGGAGTTAAGTTTTGCAGTATCTGTGGTGGGGGAGGGGGGCTTCCTTTTTTTTTTTTTTCAATGCGTTCTTGCCCGAAGAATTTCCAGAGATTGGGTGTGAAAGTTTGTTTCATTCTACTGTTTCAATTTCCTTTGTGTTCCAATATCAGTGGTATTTTCCTTTATACACGTCTCGTAATAAATGTAAAAATTAAATGTAATAAAGCTAATATATATATATATATATATATATATATATATATATATATATATATATATATATGCGGTTGCGTCCATCATCTCAAAATAATAAAATAATAAATGTTTTTTTTCGGTATTATTATTATTATTATTATATTATTATTATTATTATTATTATTACTAGTACAGTTCCCGTCGCTTCGCTGACGGTTAGACAGGCTAAACTACAGAAAAGAACGCAGCCGTGAAAATTTTGAGCTTCACATTGTGTCAACATTTCTGAATCTGGTATCTCCCAAAACCTCCTCACCCCCATTCATGCAACTTGGGGGCTAACCCCCTCCCCCATTACCCCCACCCCTCCCCATTACCCCCCCCCCCCCATTACCCCCACCCCACCCTTCCCCCATTGCTAAACTACAGAAAAGAACACAGTCATGAAAATCTTGAGCTTCACATTGCCGCCCGTAATACAATTTATGAATTTTTTTCTCAATTTTTTCTCACAATTTCTGAAAGTGTGACGGACGGACGGACGGACGGGCAGACGGACAGCTCTCTTATTATAATATAATATAGATTATTATTATTATCATCATTATTAATGTTATTATTATTATTATTAGTAGTAGTAGTAGTAGTATAGAGTGGTACCGCGGATGCCTGTGTAGAATTTGTTTTAGATAATTCGAGCAGTCAAAATTTTTACTTTATCAATCATAATGTTGTTTATTTAAATACAAAGTTTGCACAGCTTAACATTGTACAGGGTAGTGGTTGACCGGATATCCGCATCCGCATCATTTTTAACATCCGCATCCGCACTTCTGACTGCGGATGTTATGCGGATATTATCTCTAATAAATTATGCAATTTACAATTAAATTAGCTTATAAAGTAGCTTATAAGGCCCAGTCATGCACATTTCATGTAAAGTATTAATTAATTATTAATGAACAAACAAATATATAAACCTCAAAATATATATATAACTGGTAACACAGAAAATTGAATGAAACTCGTTTCATTGAATTTTCCGTGGCTGAAACTCTTGAGAAAGTTATTATTTTTATCATAATGAAAACATTAATATTAATTTTAATTCTTATGCATTGCCTGCCATAATAGTAATATCACGAAATTTGAAAAATTATGTCATATATTCATAATTCTATAGTATATTGATAGATTAACTAAATATCCGCATCCGCATCCGCGGATATTGAAATTAAAGATCCGCATCCGCAGATGTTGAAAAACTGACATCCGGTCCACCACTAGACTACAGGGTGTTTCAAAAGCCCGGAATCGTAGAGATATTTATTTTTCAATTATATATATATATATATATATATATATATATATATATATATATATATATATATAATATATATATATATATATATATATATATATATATACAGTATATATATATATATATAATATATATATATATATATATATATAATATATATATATATATAATATATATATATATTTTACTGAGTCCGGACTTTTGAAACACCCTGTATTAATAAATGTTTATAATGAGACGCATTCAATAAAAATGTTGATTATATTAAGGTGAATCAACAATGCACACGTTATATAATAGTATGAAAAGAAGACATTATTCCACAAGTGTTTTACGCTGGATACATGAAAATCACACTTGACGAATTAATGAAAAGGGCGAAACAACACTAATGATTACTGTGATAAATTTCGTGAATTGAACCGTGATTCAAAACTGGTACGGAAATTTATGAACAAAGCATCGAATGAAATCCCAAAAAGAAGAACAGTTTTCCACAGGAACTTCTTATAAATACTAATTATGTGACTGTTTTAGAGAACATGTCGAAAGAATATTTTCCAGAGGTATTTGAAAGCAGTAGGGGTGGGGTGGGGGGATATCCCCCAATCCCTTTATTCCTTCGGTGATTTCACTGGAGAAGAAATTCCGCAAAGCTTCTGTTTTCTCCCACTAATGTGAATTGGCGTAACAGTAGCAATTAACAATCTTTGAAACGAAGGTTATAGTGAAATAGTGAAATATATATAGTGAAATAGTAACTAGAGTGATATTAACTCTGAATCACTTGTCGTCGTCCTTTACAGTTGCTCTCTTCAAACCGGATAGTGTCCTTATCTATAAAACGTAATCACACTCAAGATAAAAGTTCCTCATTTTAAATGAAATAACTTCTTTCTGAAGGGGGGATTCTAGGGGAAGTTTTTCCTTCTTTTGGGTATCAAAGCTTCTTTTAGGCGATAGAATAACTTCTTTTGATAGAAGATACGGTTTTTAAAACTTCTTTTTTTGAGTGAATTGACAAAATAGATAAAAATAGATAAAATAGATAAAAATAGATAAGATAAACAAAATAGATAAAATTTCTCTTTACGGAAGATTGCGGGAATTTTTTTTTCTGTGTAGAGTATCTTCCCTATATTTAACAATGATTATCGGGAAGTGACCGCAAATTACTATCCAATATCTATCTTGCAGACCATAAGAAATATTTTTGAGAAAATTACATATCGACAACTACTGTAATAACGTTTGTTACATAGGGAAACATTTTGTCACCCAATCGGTTCGGTTCAAGGAGAAAACTTCAACGGAGATGCCGTTATTGCGTTAACTGAGGAAATGTATAAAAAAATGAACAATAAAAAACTTGCACTCTTCCTGGATTTATTTAAAACTTTTGACTCCTCAATGGAATACTCAATTCTAACACAAAAATTGGCTCATTATGGTCATGGGGTAAGAATTGTATCTTTATACTAGTTCAAGTCCTGTTTAAATATATAATAGATAGCGGTACGTCAAACTAGATAAAAGAGAATCATATTTTCAGTCACTTACGCACGGAGTGCCACGGGGTTCGATATTGGGTCTCCTCTTATTTCTGGTTTATATCAGTGACTTTCGTAACTGCCATAACGCAACCAATATTCAATATTAGGTACTTTACAAACCGGAACAAACTTTCAAAAGGCACTTCAAATACACATTAAATAAACTGTCAAAGTTTACTTATATCTTGCATAAGTTAAAACACCACATTTCAAAATATACTGTTCAGTCCATATTGTACTTTTGCACCCCCTCACATCCTATATAACATAGCGGTGTGTGGAAATACAAACAATTATATTATTTAGCCATTAAACTTTTTGCATAAAAAATGTCAACACCATATCAGATACCAAATCCGATCGAGAATACACAAACCCTATGCCCAAATTCCTAAAACGTCTTAAGTTGGGTTATGTTTTGGCCAATGCCGTAACAACGCTTTTCGTCAGTCAGTGACGTTAAGCGACATTGGGTCGGATTGTAGTTGGATGGGAGACCGTCCTTTGCGTTCAGATTATGCAGCGACACGTGGTTCGGATCCCACGTAAAACTTAAAGTTTCCGTCGTCATACGATCTTAGATGTTGCGAAGGAGGTTGAATGTTGAATAACCTTAGCATTACATTTTAGATCTTAAGCTGAATAACTCGTATAAGCTCAGTGTCTGTTCACGTATTCACGAACTATTCTATAGGGGAGCTTCTCTGTTAATTATGGAAGTTATATCAAACAACCAAGTAAACCATTCATTGAACCTAAGATATGATATCTTTTACTTCTAAGCACCCTAACTTCACACATGAAAGAGATCCCTCTCATACGAAGGAGTTGATATTTTGAATAATCTGAAAAGAAGTTTCGAAGCGAAATTTTTGGATTCAATAAAAAAGAAAAATCTCGAATGGCTACCACCTTATTTTCCTTTTTTACCATTATCCTCATATCCTCTTCTTTCATTCTTCCTGAAACCCTTTCCATAAGTTGCGTCGTGCCAATGTTGCAACACCGATTCCCGTACATAGATCAGCGAAGTTAAGTGACATTGTTTCTGCGTAGCAGTCCAAAAATTGTACAGTGCGTTCGAAAAGTCTCTCCGCAGTCAACCAACACTTTTAAAAAAGTGTTTAACAACAAGTGTAGATGAGTTGCTCTATGCCTGCAAAATGGTGGAAAACACTTTGAACACACGCTGTAAAATCAAAAGGTTATGTAATAAAATCACTAAATCATGGTTGAATGAAAACATTGTAGTTTTTCAATTTCCTATGCGTTTAACATTGCACTGCGGAGAGACTTTTCGAACGCACTGTACTTGTACTCCATCTATATATTAGTCTTATGAAGTAAAGAGAATTTGAATTTATCTACATTTTGGGTGGAAAGAAGTTAAAAAAGTTGAGATTTCTATAATATTTTCGGTAAAAAAAGTAAGAAAAGTTAATTAACAATTTCTTCCAGTTAATAAAAAATGCCTTTCTATTTTTTTAAAACTGATATTTTGTTTACATTATAAAATTTTTGAGCTTAAAAAAAAATAAGAATGATTTTTCTTTTCTTTTTAATTTGTTGCATGGCATCATTTTCGCTTATAATATCGTGTTTTACTGTTCCTAAAATTATAAATATAATTCTGTAATCTTTCTCACTTAAGTTATATTTATAATAAAAGTTTGAAGGGACCGGAAATTGTTATTGTTTTAAAATTCACTTCTAAATAATTATATGTAAAAAAATAAAAGGTTTTATATACATATATATATATATATATATACACACACACACACACTGTATATTGGATGTACCGAATACTAAAATTCACCGAATACTAAATACAAAAACCTGAATAGAATTATTATCTAAGCCCTATAAGAATACAAATACAAAAGGAGTTGAAATTTTATAATTGCCCATCTTCTCCCGCACTGGTTGGATGAGGAAGGATTATGCTACGACGACTTCTTCAACAAAAGACTGCATTTGTTGCATACTCCTCGGACTATGACATAACCAATCCTTAATAATCATCAGTGGACTCTAATTCAGCGTGTTGTAAAGCTTCTTAGCTCGTGTGAAAAATTATCAAATGACTTTTCCTCTGCTTCTCCTTGTCTTTCCATGGTGTCTCCCGGTGTTTCGGGTCTCGTGATAGTTTGGCGTAACATAAGTGATGATGGTGGTACTCAAAAAACGATTTAATAGAAAATTTACAGGATCGCTTCAAGCAGTGGAAGACAGATATTATTCGCATGATGGCTCAGGTTTTAGATTCTCGTTTCAAATTTGCTTGCATTACATTGTCTGAGTCTGTAAAAAATGAGATAATCACTATGTCTGCATCACCTAATACTAGTCCTACACGTAATATAACTCATGGCGATAAAGCAACTGCTTTTGTTTCACGCGAAGATCAAGAACCTTCGAAAAAAGAAGCCGAAGATTGACTTATGGAGTTACTTCGATAAGGTTGCTACGTCTGCACAATCAGATGTGCCTCCACTTATCAAAAGTAGCTAGCAAAGTTGTCAAAAAGAATTAGACATCTATTCAAGGGAGCCACGAGTCAATCGTGACACGAATCCCCTTGACTGGTGGTGCCATAATGGCGAAAGATTCCCGAAACTATTACTATTTGCTCGCAAATATCTCACCACGCCACCCACAACCGTACGAAGTGAACGGCTGTTCAGTTCTGCGAAAAACGTAATTACCGACGCACGTAATCGTTTAGCTCCTGATGCTGCTGAACGACTAATTTTTCTGCACGTGATAATCTACTTGCCTTAAATTTAAATTATTTGTTTTTGCGGTAATTATTATTAGTGCCTGTTCATTTTTTGTAAGGTTTTTACTTATTAGTATCACCAGGGCCTATCAGAGGGGGGGCTAGGAGGGCCATTTGGCCTGGGCCTCAAGCTTAAGGGGGGGGGCTCAAATTTAGAAACTTTCAGGTTTGAATAAATGTTTTGCAGTGAAAGTAATAATTGGGTTTAGCTATCGGCCTCAAAAGCTGGAAGTGGCCCGGGCCTCTCTGACCTCTGAGAGGGCCTGAGTATCACCACACCAAGTTGGATTTGTTTGTACTTATTCTCTGAAAGAAAAAATACACTTTAAGTTTCATTTTCTAAATCACATTATTTACCTAATTATCAAATATTCGGTATTCAGTTAAAAACATATAAAAACTATTCGGCCGAATGCCCAATGGCCGCAATACCGAATATCCTAATTTTTTACCGAATACCGAATATTCGGTACATTGAATGAGTAAAATCCTACTAGTTATTTTCTATTGCTTTGAAAAATGAAGTTGACAGAATTATCGAGTGGAAAAATTCAAGATTTAATTGATGAAACATAATTAATCGAGAGCTTTTTAATATAAATTTGGTACATGTTTAATTTCTTCAAAGGCAAAATATTCACTAGTATATAAACTACGAAAAAGTATTTTCCAATTACTTTATAGGAAATCTCCTCCTCAGAAAGGTACAGGGTGTTCAAAAAGAAACGCAACCCATTGGAGAATGCATATATCATTTGTAACCTAACCTTTTTTTTTCTGTTTCGGGTTGCGTTTCTTTTTAAACACCCTGTCTAATGTATCAGAATGTGTGGCGATGAAGTACATACTGGAATCCGATTACTCACACTTATCAAAATCGTCGATTAATACTATTTTGTAGAATTATTAAACATATTAAATGGGGATTCAGTTAGGAATAATGTGTGCGGGGTTAGATTGGGATCGAGAGTGATGATGCTCTTTCGCTCTATAATTATGATAGGAGGCGCAGGCTGGGTCTGGTTTCAGGATACTATATAGGAGGTCTTGTATGTTTTTAATTTTTAATTTTTTTTTGTTTAGTCGACAGAGAGCTGCTTACAGCCAGGTTTTGTCAGTAACAATGTTCTCTGTTTGCCTAAAAAAAAAAAGGTAGTAAGAGGAACTGGCCAGGTCTGGTTTCAAAAGAATGGAACTACTCAACTGATCAGATTAACAGAGACGGAAAATTTGGTGGGAACTTGAACAGTAAAAACAACCGAATTATTAAAATTTATTTTAAGAGTAGTTTAAAATCAATTCAGGGTTATTGGATGGTTCGGTAGTTATTAGAAAAAGTAAAAGTTATAAAATATTTTCCTTTTTTTTGGCAATCGATATAGAAAATATTTACTCATTTCAGATAGTATGAAGGAGGTAGTTAAGCAGTTAAACCCGAACATTATTTTTATTATCACTCATACATTGTATTGCAAGGGGCAGTGTTTCAAATTACATTTCTCCTTACTAAATTTGGTTTTAATTACTTATTTCATATAGTAAGTCATGTTTCTAAAACTAACAATACTGATCATTATAAGCTTAGCAGTATAGTAATTATAAAATTAGTAATTCTTTGTTTTTTGAGTGGGGTTTGATGTCAAGCGATTCTCCTCCCTGACACACGTCGGAACTTTACTTCATTCTTTGTACGATGAAGTCATTGTCTAATTTATTACGTAATTAAGAGTCTGTTTACGAGCACGAAATGGACATTTCGAGCGAATGAGCAAGTAATTACTTTGTGCTTTCTTGATTTCAAATAAAATAAATATAAAATACCTTTAAAAGGTCGCATGTTTTAGATTACCTTCACTTTATCCTTTGTATTTTCTTTAATGAGTAACTGGGTACACGAAACAAGCATTCTTAAACATTTCTTTCTGATGTTTTTCTTAACTTTCCTATACCTCTACTTTGAACACTTTTTCAGGCAGCATTGAGTGGTTTGAGAGGGAATACTTCATCTCTCCTTTACCTTGCTTTCTCGCACTTACTCCTGAGTGACTACATTGTAGTAGATAAGTACCCACACGATATGAACGTTCACTTCCTTTCTGAACTACTTCGTTTTCATTTTTACTTTTTTTTGGAGCTTCCCCAAGGTGAATTTTCGGGCCTTTTATTGATTCATAAACTCTGTAACTCTGTTAACTTCAAATATCTTTGGCAAGATAAATATAATCATCTCGTGGTCACATGATCAATACAATTTTCTCACTGCCCGGTTTATATTGTATAGGGTTACTACATGACCTAATACTTTCATATATGGTAAATCGATGACACTAGGCCTATACAGTTTCGCCATTGCAAAATAATTATCAATACGTAACTTAAGAGGATCTTTCCTTAATCGCAGCTTTAATAAAATTTTCTTTTTACAACGGTAATTTCTGCAGGTCTCGTCGGAATTGGACGAAAACAATTTCCTAACCTTAGTTAGTTACTTCTCCTTATTCAAGTTTTTTCTCTTATTTATTAAAGGACATTTCACCGTACAGCTGAGATCAGTTGCCTCACAATAGATTGTAGGGGAAATTTAAGGTAATAAGAATCCTATTTTAAATACATGACACAATTGAAATAACTCAAATGAACAAATATGAATGCATCGATGAGTAATATATATATTGCGTGTGTGTGTGTGTGTGTGTGTGTGTGTGTGTGTGTGTGTGTGTGTGTGTAGCTCGTGAAACAATTTTTAAAACGTTTTTAGGAACCTTCCAAATGCCATGGCAGCCGCTATTAGGAACTTCCTCTTCCAAATCGTAATTCAGATCATTTTCTCCCGAATGAGGAAGTAGATCCGGATTTCCGGCAAATAAGAATGTCACTCATACGAGACTGTTTCCCTTCCAGACTTAGTTATTATAATGCATTCGTTATCTGCTCAAGCGCCGTATATGAGAGAGAGAGAGAGAGAGAGAGAGAGAGAGAGAGAGAGAGAGAGAGAGAGAGAGAGAGAGAGAGAGAGAGAGAGAGAGAGAGAGAGAGAGAGAGAGAATTGCCTAAATTTTAATCATAAATGTTTATTTCTGTAGTCTTTTTTAGGTTATATTTACTTTGCTCCACTCTCGCGCAACTGTACAAGGAAATCAGATTTTCTCATCAAAAAATAATAGTTAGATAAATGGAGTCGAAATGCCCTGTAACAACACTTCAGAAGGAAAGACAGGACGAGAGAGCAAATCACACCGAACCTTGGTTGGATTGAAATCTCTTAAGGATTTTTATTTAATTAAATATCTTATTCAAAATTTGCATTTTAGCTACTGACTTGTTTATACAATTCTCGCTTAAATTTGTTAATAATTTGTTAGTAATTAATTAATTGAAGGTAAAATTGCTTAATACGTTCAAAAACCTTTTATTTAATTTTGAAAAAATAATTGGTTTGTATTTTATGAACGAAATATTATGTTCAACATTATGAGGCCGTTTTGTTAAAAAATTCTGCTAAATGAATGATGCTATTTCAAAATAAATTTTGTTTAGATTAAATTATATTTATAATTATTTATAATTATTTATTTATAAAATTATATTTAATTGGAATTGGGTTTGATTTCTTGTTAGAAATTTGAAAAAAATATTAATTCCACGTAAATACAATCTTATATGCGTTTAATCTAAACCAAATTTGACAAATTTTAACGAAACTAAGCTTCATAATTTTGAACAAAGTACTCAATCTAAAATCCAAAAAAACTTTATTTGTTTAAATTAAATTAAAACAAATATTTTTGAGTGCCTATATCATAAGAAGATCGTTCATACACACACACACACACACACACACACACACACACACACACACACAAACACACACACACACACACACACACACACATAAAGGGATTCGAAAACCATTTCTGAAAATTTGTATAACGAAATTTTATAACTGTGAGTAAAAATACTGAATTGGATAAAGTTAAATATTTCCTTGAGGTATCTTCATCTAAAACCACCAAAACTTGGTATGAAATAGGTACATGAAACCACTGTAAGGGTATGTAAACTATACAGTACATTTCATATCCTTACAGTAAGAATTAAAACTATAAAATTGTAATTATAAAACAATGCGTAATTACAGGATTGGCTATTTTGGAATTATTATTACTTATATAAAGAAAACTTGGATTCAAAATATGTTTAATGTAGAACATTACGGTTAATAATTGATAGGTGGAGATTGTAGGCACCAATCGACCAGGGAAGTACTCCGGTGAAGATATTAGGTAGGAGACAGTAAGTGCTGGAACTCCCGTTTCTCCTGTTACTGTCCTCCTTAGCTGATATTTTTCCGTGTCTCATCTACCCCGTGAACAGTACAGCACGTTCTCAAATAAACTCCTAAAAGTTCTCTCTTTTATTATAACACAGGATCAAAAAGAAAAATGGCATCATTGAGCTTTGGAGACCTTATTTTTGAGTATCTCCTTCTTCTGCGAAGGGGTCACTTTTGCGGGCGCTCACCCTTGGTCACTCCTTCCTACACAAAAAAAATTGACTTAATATTAAGATTTCGTAACTACAAAGAACTTTAAATTCACTACTTCCCAACCTCTGTTATACATTAGAACCTACGATAGTAAACCAGTATTTCAGGAAGGAGAGTGCCTATATTCTTTGTATTGTAGTGCCCTTCCATAAACGGCGTATAATATATATATATATATATATATATATATATATATATATATTATATATATATATATCCTTAAGCTATTAAAAAAACACCTTCAATTCCTTCCATTTCCTGTTTAAATAAAAAAAAAGATGACCCCACAATGTTTCAACAACAAAACAAGGGGGATGGGGGATAATGGGGGAGAGGGGTTATGCAACAAGGGGATGGGGGTTAGCCCCCCAAGTTGCATAAAGTGGGGTGAGGGGTTTTGGGAGGAGAGGGAGAATGACCTCCCCGAAAGGGGGTAACCTTAACGTGCCCTCGCCGTAGGCGAGTTTGCGAAGCACAAACCCCGCCCGTAGGGCAGGGAACCGAAGGCTCTGCTTGTATATTATAATATTTATAATATAAATTTTTGCTATTTTACAATTTCTGTTGTTTGTGGTAAAAAGTAATAAAAAAAAATTTCGCATCTAGTCAAACGACGCTTGCGTAAAATTTTATACTCTTTTGTGAAATCGAGGAAGAAGGAAGTCAGTCCATAAATTTACAAAAATACCACAGCCATAAAAATTTTGAGCTTCACATTCAAAGACAATGAGGCCCATATTTGTGAAGCTGCACTCAAAACGGAAGTGGGTCGTGAGTTAAAATAAATATTAAGTTTTTACTGGCTTAAAACTTCTGTTCAAAAGACAGGATGAGTGCTAATTTGGTGCATAATTTGTGTTTAAAACAAAAAGGCAGTTCCCTACAAAAATCATGGACCCGTATGAAAAATGCGTCCTGCCAAAAGGCAAATCTCTTTTGTGTGCATAATAATAATAAAGTTTGAAAAGAATAGGATAAGAAAAACAAACAAAAAACATTTGGCGTGTTAAAAATTCAAAGTTATACGCTTTAATGTTGATTTGAAGATTGAGTTATGTTATGTCACTCTAATACACTGAGACTAGAATTTTCATTAGGATTATAAACGATCAATCATCAAAACATTTCTGATGATTGATTTGTATTTTAAATCATGAATTCATGAGGTACTCTTGATGATTCATCTTTCATTTTTATATACAGGGTGTTTATAAAGTCCCTATCTATTTCAGTGAAAACGTAGCAAAAAGGGTAAAATTCAATAACAATATAATAGAAGGTATACATTTAATGAATACTTAATCATATGATTCTACATGAGCACCATCAGTATCTCTACAGAGTTCGAATCTGTCAGCAGCATTGCGGAACACATTTTGGAGCATGACAGGGGTTATTTTTGTAACTGTTGTTACGATACGAGCACGTAAATGTTGCAGATCTGTAACCCTCGTTTGATAGACGTTTGATTTGATAAAGCCCCATGCAAAGAAATCCAAGGGCGTTAGGTCAGGAGATCTCGCCGCCCAGGGCCTGTTGCCTCCACGTCCGATCCACCGATTTGGAAATCGTTTATTTAGGTACTCCCGAACAATGTTTGTGTAATGACAAGGTGCTCCATCTTGTTGAAAGACAACGGTGTTTAAAATGCCATCTGAATGAAGCTGGGGTTCCAGGAATTGCTGAAGCATGCCCAGATAAATAAGCCGTGTAACTGTAGCTTCAGCAAAGAAAAAGGGCCCATAAATCTTAGATTTGGTCATACCCAACCAGACAGTAACTTTAGGAGAATCTCATTCCCATTGATAGAAATCAACTGTCATTAGCCCATATGCGGCAGTTATGGCGATTAACCTTTCCACACGTGTGGAAAGTTGCTTCATCACCGAAGAGAATGTGGTACATTAAATTTTTATTCTGAATGTGTTCAACAAGATCGGCACACATTGCACTTCGCTTTGGATAATCCTCTTCATGTATGTCATAAAACACCTGAATGTGATAATTTCTCTTCTTCAACGTCGATTACAAAATTTTGTGGACGGTTGATTTGGGTATCCCGCGTCTACGTGATGTGGTGCGAATTGACATGTTTGGATGTTCATCGATAACATTACGTACCGCATTTACAGCATGCTCAGAGACACTTGGACGTCCAGATCTTGACTCATTATGAACAAATCCCGTTCTTTTAAATTTATTAAGCAAATCACTAATTGTCTTCTCTGCAAGACCTGGCTTGTGAAATGTTCTTTCAAACCGCTCTCTAATTTCTTTGCATTTCTTTCCTTTAATCCGAAGCAGGGCCGTAACTAGGGTTTAGAAATTAGTGAGGTCCAGATTTTTTTCGAGCGCGGCGGGACGAGCAAAATTCAGACCAAAATGACATCTACAAACACAACCCAAGCTATACACTAAACACAAAACACAAAACGCTCGACGCTCCCTCTTTTCAAAAGAAAAGCGGTAATATGCGTTTCATACACGGAGAACGGTTCAGTCTCTTTTTTTTTTTTAGGAAATAATTACCGAGGTCCGGACCTCGGTGACTTCATAGGTAGTTACGACCATGATCCGAAGTGTCACCACCATCACCCGTTCTTGTACATTCATTTTCATAGGGTTCTGCAACAAAAATAAATTAAAACCGTTAATTCAACGAAATAGATAGAGGCTTTATAAACACCCTGTACAGTATATATACAGTATATGTAAAGAGAAAGAACATACATATTAAATTATGCATACTGAAACCAATGCGAAAGAGTATATATATATATATATATAATATATATATATATATATATATACAGGCCCGGATTTAGCTATAGGCGAACTAGGCGATCGCCTAGGGCCTCGCGCCAAGGGGGGCCTCGCTCAAGCCGTTTTGCGCGTTCTGTTCAAGTGATATTAATGATTTAGAACTCTATGAAGAACTTAAAGTACTTTGCAGGTTTATACCTGAGAAAACAGATCTCGGATATGCCCCTGTTTATATAGTGCAAAAACAACTAAGTGAGATTTATCCTAATGTTTATGTTGCACTTCGAATAGTATTAACCGTCCCAGTTACTGTTGCTTCGGCTGAAAGAAGTTTCTCGCGTCTCAAACTTATTAAAACATATTTGCGTTCCACCATGTCTCAAGCGAGATTGCAATCATTAGCTATGTTATCAATAGAAAACGATATAACAAATTCATTAGATTATTCTCTATTAATTGAAGAGTTTAGCTCGAAGAAAAGTAGAAAAGCATTGCTGTAATATTCAAGGAGCATCTGAACCAAATATTAAAGCATTAATATTTAGCCTGATAAGTCGATCGCACTATTATAAAAAATGAAATGTCAACATCTCTTATACATCACATATGAAAAACGTTTGTATACTATGGAAAGTCATTACCTATAATATATATAAATTTAGAAATCATTGTCTTATATTTTCGATACCAATCTTGATTCATATTATAATTTATACTTATTTGTATGGTTTATTTATATTTCTTATACAATTTCCATGCGTGATTATTTTGGTTTGGTTTAATTTTTAAGTGCTGGCATAGTTCTGTCTATGCGGGATTCTAATATTGCTGGTATAGTACCGATAATTAGTCCATATTTATATATATATAGGCCTAGTGCCTCGCAATTTCTAGATCTGCCTAGGGCTCGCAACTTCTAGATCCGGCCCTGTATATGACGCGTTCGGTGGAGAATGGGCGAACGCAACATTTTCGAATTATGCCACAAAATGCAGTTAAAGTTTGTAAACTTTAAACCTTTGTATTTTTCCGGTTTATTGAAATGTTGTATGAATTTGAACACATATTTGAGTAAAATATTGTTGTGTAATATGTCAATATAATAAAACGCCAAGAAATTTTACAATATTATTTATTAATAGCTTCTGATGTTAACTGGTGTAATCCATTATTTGGTCCTCTTCGTCGAATGTTGTATTACCTGCTTCAACTGTTTCGGTTTCTTCCAGTTCTTTTAACAATCTTGTATAATAGTTCACTGCAGTTGCAGGCATTAGGTCTGATAATTCTTTGAGATCTTTTATTTTTTCCTTAGTTATTGGCAGCAATTGGGAATACTTTGGTTGCAGTGTCTGCTGGGCTAGATTGAATAAACTGACACTGTAGGATTTTTCCCTTCTGCAGTCTGACGGGATGGCTATTATCTGGGGTTGTGCGGTATGCAGTAGATATTACGTAGCCCTTTTTGTGTTGAAAGTCAAATATTAACTTTCTTGCATCTGTAAATTTAGTAGTTGTTGATTTCCTAATGACAATGCACGTTTTTAGGACGTCAAAATCGAGAAAATCAGCCTGTTTCATTCTACAACTAGGAAGCGCTGCGAAACGGCTGTAGTTATGGCCGTAACATAATCTTTTTTGGTGTAAATAATATTGCTGTAATTATTTTTTATATTTTGTTCAATTTGGCCAAATTGAGCATCACTGGGCATTGTCGAGTGACCAGAAAGTACAGGGTGTCCCGTAAGTCTGGACCCATAGGGAAAAATAATAAAATTACAAAATAGTCCAAAAATTTATTACATAATCGTTCAAAGTGTCCGCCGTTGTGTCGCACACATAGTTGAAGACACAATCTCCACTGCGGCAGCACTTTCTCAATCACAGTCGCAGAAATTTCTTGACACGCCTCCACAATGCGTGCTTTAAGGTGGAAAATGTTCTGAAGTTTGACCTCGTACACTTTGGCTTTCAAGTGGCCCCACAAATAAAAATCATAAAAAATAATAAAAAAATAATATAATAAAATAATAATAATAATAACATAATAAAAAAATATATTATAAATCCCTATGGGTCCGACTTACGGGACACCCTGTAGATAGATAGATGTGTTCAATGTGAAGCAATGATGCGGAGTGAATTTCTCTGAGATACATTAAAACCTAAATTTTACCGTGAAAGAGTGCAGACTAACATCTAATTTTTTGCATAGGTAAAGCAAAGGTTTTAAAGAATAATTATACGACAAAAAACTCATTTTTCGAATTTGTGGGTTCGCCCCTTCTCCACCGAACGCGTCATATATATATATATATAATATATATATTATATATATATATATATATATATATACAGGGCGTCCCCAAAAAATGTATACACACTTTAACAGCTGATAGCTCAATTGATGTTTCTTCTTTCCAAGTTAAACCCATTAGAATTAATAATGGCAGTCAGACTAAGCTTTGAACAAAGGAAATTCATTCTAAAATGCTACTGGAAGTGTGAAAACGCAGTTGAAGTGCAAAGACAGTTTAGGAGGGAGTTTCAAACAGATCCACCAACGCGACTTACCATCACTCGAATTAGAGATAAGTTTGAAGCCGATGGAAACTGTTCAGAATGTCCATAAGAAGCGTTCCGGAAGACCACGGACATCGACAAGCCCCACAAAGCAAGAAAGAGTACTGGAAACGTATCACCAAAGTCCAAGAAAATCTGTGCGGCAAGCGAGTCGTGAGGTAGGAATTTCAGAATCGTCTGTCCAACGCATTTTGAAGCGCTGTCAATGGAAAAGTTACATTCAAGATTAGTCCATGCTATTAATGAAGATGATCGGACCGAAGAGTGGAGTATTGCGAGTGGTACTTGGCACGATGTGGATGTGGATTGGACGAAGGGGTTTCGTAGAATACCCTCCGCGTTCACCAGACCTCACACCACTAGACTTTTTTTTATGGGGATACTTAAAAGACAAAGTCTACGCTATAAAACCTGCAACAGTCGCTGAATTGAGAGCAGCCATTGAACGAGAATGCACACAAATACCAAACGAAATGTTTCGTGATGTTTGCGATTCCATTGCTTCGCGTTATCAGCAGTGCCTGGACCAGAACGGACGTCAGTTTGAAAACAGGCGTTGACAAAACAATTAAATAATGTCTGTAGATTCTATTACATTTTGAAATGAAATGTATTTTAATAAACACTGCCTTTATAAGTATTTAAAGTGTGTATACATTTTTTTGGGACGCCCTATATATATATATATATATAATATATATATATATATATATATATATATATATAAAATTCTCTCGGTGTATCTTAGCGTCTCATGGCCAAGTGGTTAACTTGGCAGCTCGCAAAATTCTAAACTTCAGTGACATCGGTTCGAATTTCACCGAGGTATGGTAATTTATTTCCACTGTATTTAATCTTAAAACGTAAGTTGCTGTTAGTATGTTATTCCTGATTAACATAAAATTGATATGCGTATAATTGCACTGGGTTAATGAAAATAAACTGAACAGGTATTTAATTGACATTTTCTCCAATAGATGGTGCCACCCACTTCGATTAGTTATTTTCAAGGAATCGGTTCCACGAAAAGTATGTCATCAAGAATCGAAGCCTGATGAAAATACTGTCATCACCTGAGGGCACTTGTCCGATGAAAGAATTTCCCACATCTTAATGAAAATTGTAGTCTTAGTGTCCATGTTAAAAGTTGCCGCTAAATATTTCTTTGCTTTTTTTTAACTTTGAATTTTTAACGCCAAATGTATCTTGCATTATTCTTCTATTCTTTTTAAGGTTTATTATCATGCACACACAATAACGATTTGCCTTTTTGTAGGACGCATTTTTCAGACTGGTATGAAGAGTTTACCAGCTGCGTACTTAACTTATTGTTGTTAATGCAACATTACTCAGAACTAAATATTTTTTAGTTCGTTTTAAAAACATTCTGTTCTTATTAAAATTATAAACGAATGCTTTGAAGAGTAGAACTTAATTCTTAATTCTTAAAAAGAAAAACAAAAAACGAAATACAGGTGCACAGTAATTACTGAAATAATTGTAGATGCTCGAAAAATCGAGATTCACTTAAAAATAAATTATTCGATAAATCCATTTCGAACTCTCTCGAGAAATATTATTTATTTTTATTGGCCTACTGTACACACATATATACATATAAAGTATTTAATGGTGTGTATTTTTTTTCTTGGCTAAATTCCAAAGCAGAAATGAACGAATATTCTCAAGGGACCATATTTTTTAATGACTTAAAATGATAATCTTGCGCTTAAATATTAATTAAAAAGTTTAAAGCCCATACCATCTAATTACTCTTAATTACACTACATGGCGGAGGGCTGCTTGCCAGCAACGTGTCTCTGAACCCCATTACGAGTGAGTATAATTACATCGAAGAGGGGAATATCCCATCTCAGTGACTGTAAATTTGGTGTTTACTACTTTTATTTCAATTTATTTTCTTATTTTTTATTATAAAACAAATTGAAATGAATCTCAGAGATTTTGGCTGAAAAGCTCTCATGCTTTCCCACTGTAGGGGTACCTCGTGGCCAATGTCGTAACATCGCTACCAGTCGATCAGCGAAGTTAAGTGACATTAGGTCTGGATAGTAGTTGGATAGGAGACCCTCCTCCGCGTCTAGATTATGTAGCGACCCGTGGTTCGGGTCCTAGGTAAAAAAGTAGGTCCCCTCTGTCATATGACCTTCGCTATTGCAAAAGAGGTTAAATAACCCTATCAAACAGCAATTTACCAGCGGCATATTCACATAATAATGGTACTTTGATTAGATTACATTTCATTAAATATAAAATCGAATGTAAATTCGCCAATATTCTGTAACTCTCTAGATGGGATGTGTCGCTTCAACTGTTTAATATTCTGTATACATTTATACTTTATTAATACTTTATATTATATATACTTTATGAAATATAGTCTTTTTATGAATTCAATCTTGTTTGTTTGTTTATATATAAAAAAAGGCCTTGAATAAATGACAATTTCTCCAGAGAGGCATTATCATTTCATTCTAGATAGGAGTAACCGTTTCGTTAGACGATTCATTGTCGCAATTTTGTGAATTTTGAAGTGTTTAATGCATTACAGATTTCACAGTAATTAAACATTTTGTTAGACATTAGAGTAAATCATTTGAAATGTCTAAAAATTGTCCCAATTTTTTAAACAATTTAAAAACTAATCTAAAATGTCCATTGAATTGTCTAACAATGAAATGTCAAATGCGTAAAAGTTTGAGTATTACTCATAATAAATATTGACTTCGAATTTATATTCAAATCTTCGTGTAAATGACTCTGTATTCCTATTAGATAACTTCCTGTAATTTACATTATCAAAGTCACTTATCATTTTCAAATGCTCGAATTAGTTCTCTTATAAGCGGATGACGCTTTTCAAATGAATACATATCTATCTGGTTCAGCTTATTTTTCCTCATATATTTTACTTCTTAATTCTGGATTCATTATGGTTGTACTACTGTAGCTCGAACTCTCTAATTTATTAGTGTCTTTTCTTAAGTATAAGCTGTCTAACATCAGAAACTGAACCTAGGGTTGGCCTGCCGTATATCAAGAGGTTTAGTTCTAAGCCTTGGCTCAGGGTTCAGGGTTACAGTCTGGTTCTTAAACTTGAAAGACTTTACTAGCTAAGGCGGAGATGACTAAATAAAATTAATAAATGAATGAGGGACACTTGGAAGATCTTAGCATAAATAGAATAAATGAATAAAGGCTCAAATATAATAATAATAATAATTGTTTACTCCTCTTTTCGTGATAGCCTAAATACGAGCACATAAATAGACCGCGTCACATTATCAAAATATTTCTAACTCCAATGCGCATGCGTCTAGCATCAAACAATAGAGAATTAACTTATTATACAAATGAAATAATTAATTTCTACGCCTTTATATATATGAAGCATTTAAGCGCGGTTTGCAGATATTTGAAATATCTAATAAAACAATTCAAAATAGGTATTATTCATTTCAGAAAGCTAAATTCATTATGAGATGTCGAGTGGACGTTATATATATATATATATATATATATATATATATATATATATATATATATAATATATATATATATATATATATATAATATATTCAAATGTCTGGTACCATTTCAGAGTGTTGCCACTTAAACAGAATCGAAAATGTTTATTTTCATTCTACCCCTCTTTTTAAGAGGTTTGTGTTCTACAATAACATCACCAACAACACCCAACAACAACTTGACTGCGGAGATGTGGAGATATTGTTTTCGTGCGACAAAAATCAAAGACGTTTACATTTAATTTTATATATAAGAATTTTATTCGTTAATTTATTCGTAATTTGATTATTTACAAAACTGAAGAGAGAGAGAGAGAGAGAGAGAGAGAGAGAGAGAATTTACTTTTTTTGTCTTAAAATCCGTTGTATTTGGTAAATATTATCAATCAGTCTTTAGATATTTTGTTACTTACTGCTTAGTATATAGTCTCTCTCTCTCTCTCTCTCTCTCTCTCTCTCTCTCTCTCTCTCTCTCTCTCTCTCTCTCTCTACCTCCCTCTCTCTCTACCTCCACTTTAATATTCAAATTAGAATAGAGGCCATAATATACTTTCCCGCCTTCCTAATAATACAGGGAACACTTTTTTGTCTGTTTCAGAAAGCCCTGATGGGGGTGAGTGCAGAGAGCCACGCACGGGTGAAGATTAATAAAGAAGATGACGGAACGAGAGTGACGTGTCGTGTGACGAATCCATCACTTCCACATCACACACTGCAGGAGCACATCACGCTCAATGTGACTTGTACGTTGAATTTCGCTTCTCAGTTCTCCCCATTTCAATTTCCTCACATATGGAACCTGAAGCACCTTTTTTTTTTAACAAAACTGCATATATAATATATATATATATATATAATATATATATATATATATATATATATAACTGTGAGGGGGGGATGCTGCATCTCTCTAGAGATGCTGTTTACCTTATCAACCTGACAGAGACCGGAGATGGTGCGGAAAAGGTTGACTTCTTCGTTACTTGATCTGACAGGTGAAAAAGAACGAACGTGAATAATTGATTCATTGATGAATCAATGATTCGTTCCACGAATCTCCGCTTTCTTGATGTAATTATAAACTAAAATTTTCATGAGGGCAATCCGATATTCAGATCTTGTGGGAACTTTATATATATATATATATATATATATATAACGTCTTAGAATGTTTGGGCAACAAAAGTCCCTCGAAACACAACCTCGGGGAGGGGGGGGGGGACTGGGAGAGGCGGATGTATTGGTAAAACCTTTCCTGGTTCTCCCTTAATGTGTATACTAAATATAATACAGATTACTCAAGCCGTTTAGGCGTGTATAAAGGAACATAGAACAGACAGACAGACAAACAGACAAACAGACAAACAAACATCATCATCATCCTTTACGGATATAAATAAAATGTGTACTTGTCAACCTGACAGTTGTTCCATGCGTTGACCTCTCTTAACGCAGGGGTCAGAGTGGTAGTCCCACTTCTAGGCCTGGTGTGATGAAGGAGAGAGTTGTTCTTTTTATTTCTCCACCTTATACAACCAGCTACACCCGGTTCATCTTTAATTATATATATATACTCGTATGTATACATGATACAATTCAGAATGGCCCCCTGAGAAACTTATACGTTACACACAGACCGTGCATGGAACAAGAAAATAATTGCGAGTATCGCGTTGCCACGTCGGGCTAACATCATGAAAAAGGAACAAAAAACTATAGTGGATTTAGTGGATTTAATTTCCCCAGAAGAGTTCCTTGTTCCATCCACGGTCTGTATATATATATATATATATATATATATATATATATATATATAATATATATATATATTATATATGGCATTTTCATTTTACATTTTTACTTTTTATTCCGTACGAAAAATTAATTCATTTCACTTTTATTAAAAATGAAATTCGAAAGAAAATTATACAATTATTTTTCGTAACAAAAAAATACGCTTTAAAGAAAAAAAAAGAAAGAAAAGAAAAAAAATATCACAAAATACAACAGAAAACAAAGAAAACAAAACGAAAAATATGAATCTGAAAAGAGAAATAGAAAAGTAATTACAAGTGACCAATTAAAGTAAAATGAAAAGTTTATATATATATATATATATCGTAAAGAACGACGCTTGTATTTGTTGTTTTCTCTTTCTCGTCTTGCGCGGAATATCTCCTATACAAGCGTCGTTCTTTACGTTATTTATACTGCGTGTTCTTTGCAGTTGAATGTATATATATATATATATATATATATATATATATATATATATATATATATTATTTTGTTTTCAAAGAAATTCTAAAATATTTTATTGTGAATAAATTCAAAAGTCTCTTCAAGGAATCTCCAGGACAACTGTACAGCCCTCTCTTTTTAAAGAGTTAATTTATATATATATCAGAGCTGGGCACTTCCGCAAACACTTCCGCAAACCGCAAATTCCGCAATTGCGGAAGTATGTTTTTCGTTTGCGGATTTGCGTTTGCGGCAAAGTCATCGCAAATTAGTGAATTTGCGTTGCGGAACTAAGACCGCAAACGCAAATCTTTCCGCAAATTTCCCACGTGGCCACTGGCCAAGCCCGCTAGTGCTGTAGTATTTTTATTTCTTCTACAATAGTGATTTATTGTAATCAATTATTTAGCCTTGTTTTTAATAAAAACAAGGCTAAAACATTAAACATTAAAAAGATATAAAAACTTTTTATACCTCTTTAATGTTTTGGATACTTTTTATAGTTAAAATTGCGATTGCTGAATTTGCGGTTTGCGGAAGTGTTTGCGGAAGTGCCCAGCACTGTAAAAATTGGAAATATGGTTTGCGTTTGCGGATTTGCGTTTGCGGCACCAAAAATGGCAAGCAGTTTGCGGATTTGCGGTTGCGGAAGGTAAGGTTTGAGTTTGCGGATTTGCGATTGCGGAAGTGATTTTGAGTTTGCGGTGCCCAGCTCTGATATATATATATATATAATATATATATATATATATATATATATATATATATATATATATATATATATATTGTATGGCCGGTATTTAATAAGCAAAGTTGAGTCGTTAACAGATTTATTGTCTCTCAATAAATAAAGATTTTTAACCTGAAACGCACACCCCCTAGAAGTGGTTTAGTGTTTAGAATTTATACTTAACTCGGCTTAACTATCTTTTAAATTAACGTAATTTGAACTCTAAATTTGACCTCAAATATTTCTAAAACTTCATGATAATTGCTACGTAATAATTACATTAATATATATTGCTTGACAACATATATTAACGAGAATATATATATATATATATATATATATATATATATATATATATAATATCATACACACAGGACCGTGCATGGAACAAGGAACTGTTCTAGGAAAATTAAATCCACTATAGTCCAAATAAGTAATGGTAAATGACAAACACTATAGTTTTTTCTTTTTCATGATGATAGCCCGACGCGGGCAACGGGTCACTCGCAAAGAGGTCCCAAAAATATAGCTTCCCTCACCAGCTATCTGCAAAGCAGATAGGAGCCAGCTTTGGGACAGGATCTAGGGTTTAAAGCAGCCTAGCCCCGCTACATTTATAACCTCAGTATAAGCAAAAGACTCGCTGCCTTCACGTCGGATTGAATACATCAAAGAAAAAGGGGTAACTATTATATTTTTTTAGCCAAAAACCAAAATTTAAACCTCAAAACTTAAACCTCAGGAAACCATTCTGAGTTCATTCCCATCATGAAACGGACATGTTATGTGCCTTGAAAAGTGGACGCTCAATTCTGCCAGTTGAGGTTTAAGTTTTGGTTTTTGGCTAAAAAAATATAATAGTTACCCCTTTTTCTTTGATGTATTCAATCGGACGTGAAGGCAGCGAGTCTTTTGCTTATATTGAGGTTCTAAGTGTAGCGGGGCTAGGCTGCTTTAAACCCTAGGTCCTGTCCCAAAGCTGGATCCTATCTGCTTTGCATAAGCTGGTGAGGGAAGCCTCGGTGGTGTAGTGGTTAGCGTCGCTGACTACGAATCCATCGGCCCGGGGTTCGAGATCCGACGTCAGCCGGCGCGCAGCAAAACCCAGCTGTTCATCCTTTCACACAATAAAGAAAGTGGTTGGTAGATAAATGGGTACCCTAGGTGGCCTAGTGGTTAAGACGCTGGGCTGCTGATGGGGCGTGGTTCGGATTCCACGTTAAACTGTAGGTCTAAGGTGGAGTGAAAAGCTTGACCTTCGTCAGAATGAACAATTCGGGCGGAAGCTAACCAAAGGTTACCAAAGGCATATATATATATATATATATATATATACACACACAGTATATATATATATAATATATATATATATATATATATAATATTATATACACACACACAGTATATATATATATATATACTTACTTTACGTGAGTTTGAACGACGGTTCAGGATCGACCTGAGATATATATATATATATATATATATAATATATATATATATATATATATATATATATATACAGTGTACTAGGTGAGGTACCCGGCGTTGCCCGGGATAAATTTCACAAACATACAAACAGACAAACAGACAGGCCAAATTATATATAAGATATCCCCCAAAACCCCCTCATCCCCCTTTATGCAACTTGGGGACTAACCCCTCCCCCATTACCCCCACCCCTCCCTATTACCCCCAACCCTCCCCATTATCCCACCCCTCCCCCATTGTGACTCGCAACTTGTGAGTGATTGTACTTTGTCTCTACCGGCAAACTCCTTGTTGCCATTTTGTTATTAAAGGAAAAAGTACGGTTAAATTTTAATGTATTATCTTAAAGATTAAATTTATGGGATACGTTTCATTATATTTCAGGTAGATGGAGTTCGTTGAAATAAGAGTTCGTTCGTAATTTCTGGTTATTATTCAGAATTGCAAACTTTAACAAAAAGTTAATCACGGAAGTGATCGTTGCTCATTTAATCTTTAAGATAATACATTAAAATTTAACCGTACTTTTTCCTTTAATAACAAAATGGCAACAAAGAGTTTGCCAGTAGAGACAAAGTACAATCACTCACAAGTTGCGAGTCACAAACATAAATATATCGCAGAAACAAACCCAACTTCTCGATATGAAATGCAGTTTTCAATAGAAAAAGATTCGTAACGAATCAGTCCTTTTTTGTATCCATAGTTCACACCAAAACGATGATGCGAAAAATGCCTTAATGCTTTCAAAATATCAAAGAAGCAGACGCGTTATTTACGACTGCTAAATTCAGCATATTTTTCTCCCCCTCATCAAATATGACGTTAATTTTGATATACTCTTTGACATATATATATATATATATATATATATATATATATTATATATATATATATATATATATTATATATATATATATATATATATATATATTCAGAAAGAACACATTACATAAGATATGCATTGCAGCCATACTAGTTTACACAATGTTGGGATTAACGTTTAAGTTTTGTAGTTTAATTACAGTATTCTTATCTGAATATGCCGTTGGGAAGCATGACAGCTTTTCAGGCAAAAGTCTTTCAGATTCAGTTCTATTTTTACATAGGAAAATGTCAAATGTAAATAGAATTTGTGGAAAATAAAATAATGTTGCATTTAATTAACTCTGTTATTCCAAATATATAATATATATAATATATATATATATATACACAGAGCTGGGCATTTGCGGCATATTTTGCGGTACTGCGGTACTTGCGGTACCACCGCACTACCACCCCGGGCCCCCATAACGCAGTACCGCAAAGGATCGCTGAAAGTACCGCAGTACCGCTACCGCATTCAAATTTCCGCGTACCGGTTTGGTACCGGTTTGGTAGTGCAGCAGTACCGCAGTACCGCAATATGCCGCAAGTGCCCAGCTCTGTATATATATATATATATATATATATATATATATATATATACATACAGGGTGGTGTACATAAAGTCAGGATCTATTTTTGTGAAGCCCTTGGAAATTATATGGAATTCAATCATAAAATGATAAAGTGGTAACATTTATTAAATAATTAAGAGTAGGATTCGACGTGACGCCCATCAGTATCCCTGCACAGCTCAAATCGTTCCGCAGCATTTCTAAACACATTCTGGAGCATTTGCGGGGTTATGTTATCTGCAGCAGTTCGTATACGTGTACGTAAGTTTTCAAGACTCGTAATCTTCGTCTGATAGACGTGCGATTTGATAAAGCCCCATGCAAAGAAATCTAAATGGGGTTAAATCTGTGATCTCGCTGGCCAAGGTCTGTTGCTTCCGCGTCCGATCCAGCGATTTGGAAAACGTCCATTTAGATAATCCTGAACAATTTTGGCATAGTGACAAGGAACACCATCATGTTGATAGACGACGGGATGATGGTGTTCCTTGTCACTATGCCAAAATTGTTCAGGATTATCTAAATGGACGTTTTCCAAATCGCTGGATCGGACGCGGAAGCAACAGACCTTGGCCAGCGAGATCACCAGATTTAACCCCTTTAGATTTCTTTGCATGGGGCTTTATCAAATCGCACGTTTATCAGACGAAAGATTACGAGTCTTGAAAACTTACGTACACGTATACGAACTGCTGCAGATAACATAACCCCGCAAATGCTCCAGAATGTGTTTTAGAAATGCTGCGGAACGATTTGAGCTGTGCAGGGATACTGATGGGCGTCACGTCGAATCCTACTCTTAATTATTTAATAAATGTTACCACTTTATCATTTTATGATTGAATTCCATAAAATTTCCAAGTGCTTCACAAAAATAGATCCTGACTTTATGTACACCCTGTATATATATATATATATATATATATATATATATATATATATATATATATATATATATATATACACCCGTTTTCTGCTGAATTGTACAGTGCGTTCGAAAAGTCTCTCCGCAGTCAATCAACACTTTAAAAAAAGTGTTTGACAACAAGTGTACACGAGTTGCTCTGTGCCTGCAAAATGGTAGAAAACCCTTTCAACACATGGTGTAAAATCAAAAGGTTACGTAATAAAATCACTAAATCATGGTTGAATGAAAACATTGTAGTTTTTCAATTTCCCATGCGTTTAACATAGCACTGCGGAGAGACTTTTCGAACGCACTGTATATACAGTATATTTTTTAAAATAAATGTAACTTCTTAGAGACACGTTAGAACCTAAAATCTACGGAGAATAGAACACACGTTTAACTATCTATTAAATTAACCTAATTTGAACTATAAATTTTACCTCAAATATTTCTAAAAGTTCATGATAAATGCTACGTAATAATTACATTAATATATATTGCTTGACAACATACACTAACGAGAATATATATATATTATATATATATATATATATATATGGACCCCGCAAGGGGGTTCTAAGCTCGTGCTCTTGAGTGCTCTTTGTGCTCGTTTGTACGTGCTTGTTCCTGGAGGTTTCACGTGCACCCTCCCGGCCCTAGCACCCAAGGATGATGGGGCTCGACCCTGCAGTCCTTGTCATCCTTGGTCTTTTTCCACTTCGACTGTCCCCTCCACCCTTTCTTTTTCCTCTGTCTTTCCTCTCACTTTTTCTTTGTTTTTCCGCTGAGATATGCCCTTTTAAATAGAGGCGAATCGGTTCTTCCCGAACTTAAAAAAAAAAAAAAAATATATATATATATATATATACAGTATATATATGATACACACAGACCGTGCATGGAACAAGGAACTCTTCTAGGAAAATTAAATCCACTGTAGTCCGAATAAGTAATGGTAAATGACAAACACTATAGTTGTTTTTTTTCATGATGTTAGCCCAACGCGGGCAACGGGTCACTCGCAAAGAGGTCCCAAAAATATAGCTTCCCTCACCAGCTATCTGCAAAGCAGATAGGAGCCAGCTTTGGGACAGGATCTAGGGTTTAAAGCAGCCTAGCCCCGCTACATTTAGAACCTCAATATAAGCAAACGACTCGCTGCCTTCACGTCGGATTGAATACATCAAAGAAAAAGGGGTAACTATTATATTTTTTTTAGCCATAAACCAAAATTTAAACCTCAAAACTTAAACCTCAGGAAACTATTCTGAGTTCATTCCCATCATAAAACGGACATGTTATGTGCCTTGAAAAGTGGACGCTCAATTCTGCCAGTTGAGGTTTAAGTTTTGGTTTTTGGCTAAAAAAATATAAAAGTTATCCCTTTTTCTTTGATGTATTCAATCCGACGTGAAGGCAGCGAGTCTTTTGCTTATATTGAGGTTATAAATGTAGCGGGGCTAGGCTGCTTTAAACCCTAGATCCTATCCCAAAGCTGGATCCTATCTGCTTGCAGGGAAGCTATATTTTTGGGACCTCTTTGCGAGTGACCCCTTGCCCGCGTCGGGCTAACATCATGAAAAATAAAAAACTATAGTGTTGGTCATTTACCATTACTTATTCGGAGTATAGTGGATTTAATTTTACTAGAAGAGTTCCTTGTTCCATGTACGGTCTGTGTATCATAAAAAACCTCAGGGAACCATTCTGAATTCATTCCCATATATATATATATATATATATATATATATATATATATTATATTATTTATTTATCATAAATATTTTTCAGTTACTTCGTGAAATAATTTTCATATATATATATATATATATATATATATAATTTTCTTAAATTCGCCCCTCAGTGGTGGTTAGTGTCACTAACTACGAATCCATCGGCCCCTGGGATCGAGACCGGCGACCGCAGCTGTTCATCCTTCCACACAATAAAAAAATTTGGTTGGTAAATAAATGGGTACCCTGGACAACCTTCTTGTTAAGACGCTGGGCTGCTGGTGGGACGAAGATTCCACGGTAACTGTAGATCTAAGATGGAATGACAAACTTGACCTTCGTCAGAATGAACAATTCGAGCGGAAGCAAAACCAAGATTAACCAAGATGTGTATATATATAATATATAATATATATATATATATCTATATATATATATATATATATATATATTATATATTATTATATATATATATTATATACAGGGCGTCCCAAAAAAATGTATACACACTTTAACAGCTGATAGCTCAATTGATGTTTCTTTCTTTCCAAGTTAAACCCATTAAAATTAATAATGGCAGTCAGACTAAGCTTTGAACAAAGGAAATTCATTCTAAAATGCTACTGGAAGTGGAAAACGCAGTTGAAGTGCAAAGACAGTTAGGAGGGAGTTTCAAACAGATCCACCAACGCGACTTACCATCACTCGAATTAGAGATAAGTTTGAAGCCGATGGAACTGTTCAGAATGTCCACAAGAAGCGTTCCGGCGGAAGACCACGGACATCGACAAGCCCCACAAAGCAAGAAAGAGTACTGGAAACGTATCACCAAAGTCCAAGAAAATCTGTGCGGCAAGCGAGTCGTGAGGTAGGAATTTCAGAATCGTCTGTCCAACGCATTTTGAAGCGCTGTCAATGGAAAAGTTACATTCCAAGATTAGTCCATGCTATTAATGAAGATGATGATCCGGACCGAAGAGTGGAGTATTGCGAGTGGTACTTGGCACGATGTGGATGTGGATTGGACGAAGGGGTTTCGTAGAATACCCTCCGCGTTCACCAGACCTCACACCACTAGACTTTTTTTATGGGGATACTTAAAAGACAAAGTCTACGCTATAAAACCTGCAACAGTCGCTGAATTGAGAGCAGCCATTGAACGAGAATGCACACAAATACCAAACGAAATGTTTCGTGATGTTTGCGATTCCATTGCTTCGCGTTATCAGCAGTGCCTGGACCAGAACGGACGTCAGTTTGAAAACAGGCGTTGACAAAACAATTAAATAATGTCTGTAGATTCTATTACATTTTGAAAATGAAATGTATTTTAATAAACACTGCCTTTATAATTATTTAAAGTGTGTATACATTTTTTTGGGACGCCCTGTGTATATATATATATATATATACACACACACACACACACCTTTTGGTTTGCTTCCGCCCGAATTGTTCATTCTCACGAAGGTCAAGCTTTTCACTCCACCTTAGACCTACAGTTTAACGTGAAATCCGAATCACGCCCCACCAGCATCCCAGCGTCTAGGCCACCCAGGGTACCCATTTATCTACCAACCACTTTATTTATTGTGTGGAAGGATGAACAGCTGGGTTTTGCTGCGCGCTGGCTGCCGTCACCGGGTCTCGATCCCGGAGCCGATGGATTGGTAGTCAGCGACGCTAACACCACTACACCACCATTTTCCTTGTTAGTTCATTTTCAGGCATCAGATATAGTAATATAATAATAATAACACAGCTCAACAAAAAAATTTTTTTGTTTCGTTGCCAAGGAAATTCGTACGAATTTAGGGTATTTTGGGATGCTGAATTCCAAAATGAAAGTAGTTTTTCCGATTTGGCTCTAGTTCTTGAGATAATGAATACCCTCAATTAATAGGAAACGTAACTATAACGCGTGCATATGGGAAACTACCGGAACATTCTAGATGGTGAGACACGCGAATATTCTTAGTGTTTACTCCGCGATCATTCTAGAATATTCCACCTCCGCATATAAGTCATCGGCCACCCAACCAGTAGTCAGTTGACAGTTGGCAGTGGAGCGGTATCATGAGCACCAGATGCCTATTTGTGTTGATCTAAAGATGGTAAACTTCTTGCTTGGGCAGCAAAGTGGATATACGAAGTACCCTTGTTTCATATGTTTATGGGATAGTAGGGTAAGGCAAGATCATTGAAAAAAAGTGACATGGCCTTCAAGAGAAAACATGACTGTAGGTGCAGCGAACATCATTAACGAGCCTTTGGTTGACAGGGAAAAAATCATCCTCCCACCACTTCATATCAAGCTGAGACTAATGAAACAATTTGTTGAGGCCTTGGACAAAGATGGCGATTGCTTCAAATACATTTGTAGATCGTTCCCTGGACTAAGTATGGAAAAACTAAAAGCTGGAATCTTTGATGGCCCTCAAATCCGTACACTTATCAAGGATTCTAATTTCACAAAATTTATGAATGGTGTTGAAGCTTCTGCCTGGTGCAGTTATGTCTCAGTTGTCAAGAACTTCTTGGGTAACCACAAAGCAGACAATTATGGAGAACTGGTGCAAAACATGCTCACAAACTTTGAAAAGTTGGGTACTAATATGAGCATAAAGGTACACTTTCCATAGCCACTTACACAGATTTCCGGATAATCTTGGTGATTTTAGCAAGGAACAAGGGGAGAGGTTTCATCAAGATATCAGAGTGATGGAGGAAAGGTATCAAGGCAGATGGGACAGACACATGATGGCAGACTATTGCTGGAACCTCCAACGTGATTGTCCTGATAACCCACATAAAAGAGAATCGTACAAACAGAGATTTACTATACATTAATTGTAATTATGCGAATCAGCTTACTGTGTTTATCTGTTATTATACCGAATAAAATGCCATTATGTATTTCATGTGTTTACTTTTGTATGATTTGAGACAATTTCAATGCGATTTATAAGTAGGCTCCGCCTGAACATTAAATTTTTTGCATTTTTACGTGTTTCAATGGGGTACCAATTATCTCATAAATTAGAGCCAATCTAGCAAAACCGATGTCATATTCGGAATCAGCACCACAAAGTTACCCCAAAATCACTCTAATATGATTGGCAATAAAATGTGTGTTGACCAGTGTAATTATTATTACGTTGCAGTTATCATAAATGTATTTCAGGTAATCCTTTACAGTTCAAATTACGTTAATTTGAAAGATAGTTAAACGTGGGGTCTATTCTCCGTAGATTTAAAATTCTTTAATTTCTTGAAAAAATTATATTTGCTTTTTAAAAATAATATATATATATATTAGTGGTGCACCGATTAATCGGTATCGACACCTGGCATGCCGATATTAGGAAAATACCTTGCATTGCCGATTAATCGGCATGCAAAGTGCCGATACCGATTAATCGGTGCACCACTAATATATATATATATATATATATATATATATATATATATATATATATATATATATATATATATATATATATATATGCAGGGAATATATAAGAAACAATGATCCCTTCATTTCTATTTTTAAAAATATTTAGAATAATAAGATAATAAAGAATAAACAGATTTACTAAATACTTAGATCATAGAATACTGGATAACATATTACTAATAGGCTAATATTCAATACTAATATTCAACCTTCTCGATCACGGATGATAGTCTTACGTCACGAAAATATCGGATCAGCCAAAGACTTTAGTCTTTTTTTTGTAAGAATTTATTGCCCATTTTAAGTGGATAATATGTCAGGGGTCCTGTGGGCTTGTGGGATTCAACTCTGAGATAATTTATAGTTGTTATCATAAATGCTCACTAGGTTTTTTTTTAGATTGGGACTTCCTGTTGGAAAGTTTAGCATTTGACCCCCCACCCCCCAAAAAATACTCCTTCCTCTCCAAGTTAAGTGGTGATGTGTATTTCAGTAAGTTTTGTGTCAGTGTTTTGCTTGAAGATGAATCCTGTGCCAGTTAAACGAACCCTAATTGGATTTGCAGTTCTGTAATAATACATCTTGTCCATATTCCCACTTATGTTCACGAGCTCACCCACTATAGTGGAACACTTTATGGTTACTTCGTGTCACAGATATACGATTTTCACTTCTAAAAAGTTAAGTTTTGAGCTCATCACTGCATAAACCATTTTTTCATTCATCACACTCATTTTATTGTTCTTTAGTGAACATTTTCTTATTTACATCACAAATAGAGGAATTTGTGATGGCAACATTTCCTTGCAGGCTGCGTTTTTAAAATCTGTATATATTTCTCGTGCTTACAGCAGTTTCATCTTCCCCCTGAATAGTCGCACATATATATCTGGAAATGTTTTAAAATGACATGCTAAGGCATGTCTTTGGATAATGCGATATTGTCTTGCAGTAGTTATTATAGGCCGACCTTGTCTACTAGGAGTAAACAAAATGTCATTTTTCCTGCTCTCGCTGTCGGGTTCTCGAAACCGTTCTTTTTGATATTTTGCGATACATTGTAATTTGCCTTTAGGCTGCACTCTTGTTTATTGAGAGAGAGAGAGAGAGAGAGAGAGAGAGAGAGAGAGAGAGAGAGAGAGAGAGAGAGAGAGAGAGAGAGAGAGTTACAAGGAGTTACAAGGAAAAGAAGTACCTCAAAAGGCCTTCCGGCCCATACCGAGGAGGTACCAATGGCAACGGCTGCCAGGGAAAAATTTTTACACACTCAAATAGTGTGCAAGATTTGGTCTAACCTTTTCTTAAAATGATCCACAGAGGAACTGTTCACAACTTCTAAAGGTAACCTGTTCCACGTGTCACAGATCTTATAGGTAAAGTAATTCCCACACACACTAGTCCTAAACCGTTTCAAATCCAACTTCCAACCATTGTTGCGAGTTGGGTTATCATTTAAACTAAACATACTTCTAAAATCGACATCGTTGAACCCGCGTAAGAGCTTGAAAACCTCGATCAGTTGACCGCGCAGCCTCCGAGTTTCAAGCGAAAACAAGTTCAGGGCGCGTAACCGTCGATTGTAGCCCATATGCCTAACGGAAGGGATTAACTTTGTGGCCCTCGCCTGCACTCGCTCCAGCCTCTCAATATCTTTCCTGAGGGTGGGCGACCAGAACTGCACAGCATACTCCAGGTGCGGCCAAACCAGGGAATTGTACAGAGAGAGCACAATCTCCTTGTTCCGAAACTGAAATTGCCTCCTGATATAACCCAATAGTTTCTGGGCTTTCTTTTCCACCTCTACGCACTGTTTCGTAAACTTAAGGTCGCTGCTAATTAGCACACCCAAGTCCTTTTCTAAATCAGTCACCTCGATATGACTCCCCAACATGGAGTAGTCCGACTTGGGATTGGCGTAGCCAATGTGCATCACTTTGCATTTACCCAAGTTAAATGGCATTTGCCATTTTTCGGACCACTCTCCTATCCTACCTAGGTCCGCACGCAGTTCTTCGATCGCTAACAGGCGTCCCAACATTGGTCCCAAGCTTGGTGTCATCAGCGAATTTGGCGATCCGACTGACGATGCCACCGTCGATATCATTTATGTAAATGATAAACAACAGTGGCCCCAAAACGGAACCCTGAGGAACCCCACTAGTGACCGAGGCCCAACCCGAACTAGCCCCTTTAATTACAACCCTCTGCCGCCTATTCCTCAGCCAATGTTTAATCCACCTACCTATTTCCCCACCGATACCCAGCGCGCGCACTTTCGCCATTAGCCGGCGGTGAGGTACCTTATCAAAGGCTTTCTGAAAGTCGAGATAAAGTATATCAACCGCCCTACTCTTATCATACTCACTCAACATGACGTGGAAAAACTCGAGCAAGTTGGTGAGACACGATCTATGCCGTCTAAACCCATGTTGGGAGTCCCCAAACAGCTTGTAGGAATCCAAATGGTCAACGATCCTATCCGCTATTATCCCCTCTAATAATTTACCTATAACTGAAGTGAGACTAATGGGACGATAGTTCCCTGGACTTTCGTGATCCCCTTTCTTAAAGATAGGGGTCACGTTGGCTTCCCTCCAGTCACCAGGCACCTTGCCCGTCTCCAACGATTTGTTGAAGACTGTAGCCAGGTGGGGAGCCAATTGGTCGCGCACCTCCCGCAACACTCTGGGGAGAAACTGGTCTGGTCCAGGAGCCTTAAACGCGCTCAGTTTGTCTATTCTATCGGCAACGACTGTCGCGGTACATCGAACACTATCCAGACCAGCACCTTCGTGCCTCACACCTGGCTCGGGGATGACGCGGGTGTCCTCCCTGGTGAACACTCCCGCAAAGTACTCATTAAGCACATAACTGAAGAACTCCTTTGGGTTCCCCTTGCAGAGGTTTACCACCCGTAGTTCTTCGTTACGTTTCGCTAACCTAACCTTCACCTTCACTTCCCTACACAGGCGGACATACGCTTCAGTGTTCTCGTGGGAACGATTGGCCTTCGCCCTCCTACACGCTAGCTACTTTCCTATTTCGGATAGCCGAAGCGATGTCACGATTGAACCACTTAGGCTGCGTTGAAGCAGGGGTGACCGGTTTTGATGGTATGGCAGCAGACTGCAGCACCATAAACTCGTCCCGGAATGCACTCCACACTCCCTCAACATCGCCACCGACCTCTAACCCCATCTCTCCTACGCTATCCCTGAGGCTAACAAAGTTCACCCGCCGGAGATCGAGCTTACTGCCTCTCGAGTTACTACGTTTCACCCGAGGGACGCACACACGGAACCTAATAAGACCGTGATCACTCCCGCCCAACGATTCGTCAACGGTGAGGCCAGTGACGAGGTTGTCTTCGGTCGTGAATACTAAGTCTAGAACGCTTTCGCCTCGTGTAGGCTCGTTGACCCACTGAGTGAGGAAGTTCTCATCAGCAAAGTCAACTAGCCTCCTCCCTTCAGCATCAGCAGTCCTGTTTTCCCACTTTATGCCGCGACAGTTGAAGTCTCCTAAAACTACACACACCCTATCCCCTAGCAGGCTACTGAGTTCGGTGTACAGGGCTGTATCCTCCTCGAGGAGGAGATGCGGAGGTCTGTACACCAAGATTAACCAATAGCTCGTCCCTCCCACGTTCAGATCGACGCCAAGCAGCTCCCGTTCCGACCGGAACTGGCAGTCAACCGGACTCAACGTGTCTCTGACGTATATTTTAGTCCCCACCCCCCTCCCCACGGGTGCGGTCTTTGCGAAACATTCTATACCCGGGAATTTCTAATTCCCCAACGTAGTCCCTGCGATCAGTATGAATCCAGGACTGGGTGATAGCAACGATATCCTGGTATTCTGATGCTATGAGCGCCCGTAGCTCGCAAAACTTGTTCCTAATCGACCTAGCATTAAAAAGCATTGCACGGAGGGAGCCTCCCCTATTCTGACCGCCCCCTAGCACGACCCGTTTCCCGAACAGCCAGGGCTTTCAGGAGTTGAGGAGCCCCTCACTAACGACGGGACAACTTCCGCAGGAGCCTGAGCCCCCTCCAACGTGGAAGGAGGGTCACCCACCTGTACCTGGACGCACCCTTCAGTTGGAGGTACGTTCGCCACCGGCTCATCATCATCCCTCCCCGGTGGGGGCCCATCATCTCTCCTCGGACTCGACCTCACCATACGGTATAGGTGCCGGTCAAGCAGCGTGCCTAGCACACCTTTACCCCTGACATTGAGGTGGACACCATCCCTCTGATACAGATCCCACCTACCCGAAAAGGCGTCGAACGGGTCAACAAACCTCACGCCCAGAGAGAGAGAGAGAGAGAGAGAGAGAGAGAGAGAGAGAGAGAGAGAGAGAGAGAGAGAGAGAGAGAGAGATTATTTGGGCCCTTAATATTTACGTGTTAGAACTCTTATCATTTCGTGGCGGAGAGGATTATCAGCCATATTCCTATAGAATATCTAATAAAGATAAGGAGACCATAAATCAATCTATGTTTTATTGCTTCTTAACACATCTGAACTAATATAAATATCAAGAAAACGATAGCAAGAGTAATAAATTCTATGTAGCAAGGGTAAGACTCCAACCAAATTTACGTATAAGTGTTGAAACTATAAACTACACAAAAAACGCTTGATTCGGCTGCTGATATAACTAGTCCTTTGTCACATAAAAGGTTTCCATTCATGTGATTAGTATACTGTACATATGTAAATTATCTTATATTCAGATGGTTGTTTTTTCCACCTGTCTCAGCTATATATGTTTAGGTGCATGAACAAAAAAGAAAATATGATTATAATAATAGTAATGTCTGGGTATTGATTAACCTCTCTTGTAAAGGCAAAGATCATGTGATGGAGAGAACCTCTAGCTTTACGTTGGATCGAAACCATCTAAGAGTCGACATAATCAAAACGCAGAAATGTATAT
>JAJOZX010000217.1:1405000-1470000 GCA_023014485.1 Bathynomus jamesi | reverse complement strand
GACAATGAAGTAACCAACAACAGTAGAGTAACATCCTTTGCAGACGATACAAAAATCAGCAGAAAAATCAGTAATGCAGAAGAGGTGGCGGCCCTACAGTGGGACACGAACAACATATACAAATGGTCAGAAGACAACATGAATTTCAATACCGAGAAGTTTCAGCTTTTGAAATGTGGAAGAAACGAGGAGCTCAAACAGACAGCATATTATGCCCCACATGGACAGAAAATTCAGAGAAGCAAGAAAGCAATAGATTTAGGTTATAATGACCAACGATGCGAAATTTGAGTCTCAAAATCAGATAGCGGTAAACAAAGCAAAAAGAGTCGCGGGACAGGTACTGAGGGGGCAGGGACAATTCGACGTGGCCGACTCGATGCGACCCAACTCGATGTGGCCGACTCGATGTCAGGACAACTCGATGTCAAGCCAAGTCGATGCCAGGCCAAGTCGATTTCATTTTCTTTATATATTTAATATGGGTTAACTGAATGCCCGGTTAGGTCAACTGTACGCCCTTGACGATTGGTTAGGTTAAGTTGTGATATTTTCGTTAAAACTAACGAAAATATCCCTTAGGGATATCACATCGAGTTGTCTTGACATCGAGTCGGCCACATCGAGTTGGGTCGCATCGAGTCGGCCACATCGAATCGTACCCAACCCGTACTGAGAACCTTTAAAAGAAGGAACAAGAGTAATGATTCCCCTACTGAAAACACCGATCATTCCCGAAACTTGAATACTGCTCAGTCTTGACGTCCCCATATAAAAAGGAAGAAATTCAAAGAAGTTTTACAGCCAAGATTGATGGCTGCAAAGAACTCGGCTGCTGGGAAAGGTTAAATCTGTATTCATTGAAAAGAAGAAGAGAGAGAGAGAGATGTACTGTACACCATAATTTACAGTTGAAAATAATATAAAAACTGGTACCTTATACCTAAACCCAGTAACCACCCAAACAGCAGTGGAAAATAGGAAAGGTAGAATGTGTAGTGTTCCCACACTAAGGGCCAGACAAAGGGACACCCTCAACTCTAAAGGAACATAGCTTGGTTGTCAGCGAGCCAAGACTATTGAACCAGCTTCCGAAGGAGATCAGAAACATTACTGGTGTCAACGTAAAATTCTTCAAAAGAAGACTAGACACCTGGATCAGGACGGTACTACATGTAGATGTGCCTGGCTATGTGCGATGGAGATCGCAAGAGAGCAAGTTCGCTCCTCCACCAGCTTAACCTTCGAGTGAAGAGAAATCAATGCACGGAACTGCTACGAGGTTACTAAATATATATATATATATATATTATATATATTATATATATATATATGTGTATGTGTGTGTGTGTGTGTGTGTGTGTGTGTGTGTGTGTGTGTGTGTGTGAATCAATAAAACGACTTTAAAGTCTGTTCTACATCCGATTTTTCCTTAAACTACGAAGAATTATTTGCGCGGCGATATCCCGACGAGAAAAATGGGCCAGAAAAAAAACAAACCTCGTTTCCTCCCAATAATACAGCAATCAATCATATCTTTTACCATAAAAAAGCCTTTAAATAAAGGAACCGAAGACTCAGAATAAGCCAAAATTTAATCTGGATCTCATGAATCTTAATGGCCGCAATGTGATTTATTATCATATATGCAAAACCAATTTTTTCTATCATAATTTCAGATATATACATATATACTGTGTATATATATATGTATATATGTGTATATATATATATAGTGGGTGTGTGGGTGTGTGGGTGTATGTGTGTGTGTGTGTGTGTAAATTTAAATTGTGAGCCACCTGTTTTAGCCTCTTCAAACATTCTCTCTCTCTCTCTCTCTCTCTCTCTCTCTCTCTCTTACTCCCGGGTATAGAATGTTTCACAGGGACTGCACCCGTGGGGAAGGGGGAGGGGTACTAATATACGTGAGGGACACGTTGAGTCCGCTTGACTGCTAGTTCCGATCGGAACGGGAGCTGCTTGGCATCGATCTGAACGTGGGAAGGACGAACTATAGGTTAATCTTGGTGTACAGACCTCCGCATCTCCTCCTTGAGGAGGATACAGCACTGTACATCGAACTCCGTAGCCTGCTAGGGGACAGGGTGTGTGAAGTTTTAGGAGATTTCAACTGTCGCTGCATAAAGTTGGAAGACAGGACTGCTGATGCCGAAGGGAGGAGGCTAGTTGACTTTGCTGATGAGAACTTCCTGACTCAGTGGGTCAATGGCCCTACACGAGGCGAAAGCGTCCTAGACTTAGTGTTCACAACCGAAGACAACCTCGTCACTGTCCTCACCGTTAACGAATCGTTGGGCGGGAGTGATCACGGTCTGATTAGGTTCTGTGTCTGCGTCCCTCGGGTGAAGCATAGTAACTCGAGAGGCAGTAAGCTCGATCTATGGCTGGCGGACTTTGTTGGCCTCCGGGATAGCGTAGGTGAGATGGGGTTAGAGGTGGGCGGCGATGTTGAAGGAGTGTGGAGTGCATTCCGGGACCAGTTTATGGTGCTGCAGTCTGCTGCCATACCCTCAAAACCGGTCACCCCTGCTTCAACGCAGCCCAAGTGGTTCAGTCGGGATATCGCTTCTGCTATCCGAAATAGGAAAGTAGCGTATAGGAGGGCGAAGGCCAATCGTTTCCATGAGAACACTGAGGCGTATGTCCACCTGTGCATGGAAGTGAAGCGAAGGTTAGGCTAGCTAAACGTAACGAAGAACTCCGAGTGGCAAGCCTCTGCAAGGGAAACCCTAATGAGTTTTTTAGTTATGCTAATAGTAGAAAACCCATTAAAAGCATGATAGTCCCGTTAAAGGACGCCAGGGGCGCGCTGTGGACCTCCGACGCGGACATCGCTAATGTCCTAAATGAGTACTTTGCGGGAGTGTTCACCAGGGAAGACACCCGTGTCATCCCCGAGACAGGCGTCAGGCATGAAGGTGCTGGCCTGGATAGTGTTCGGTGTACCGCGACAGTCGTTGCCGATAGAATAGACAAACTGAGCGCGTTTAAGGCTCCTGGGGCAGACCAGTTCGTCCTCAGTGTGTTGCAGGAAGTGCGCGATGAGGTGGGTCCCCACCTGGCTATAGTCTTCAACGAATCGTTGGAGACGGGCCAGGTGCCTGGTGACTGGAGGGAAGCCAACGTGACCCCTATCTTTAAGAAAGGGGATCACGAAAGTCCAGGGAACTATCGTCCCATTAGTCTCACTTCGGTTGTAGGTAAATTATTAGAGGGAATAAGAGCAGATAGGATCGTTGACCATTTGGATTCCTACAAGCTGCTTGGGTACTCCGAACATGGGTTTAGACCGAATAGGTCGTGTCTCACCAACCTGCTTGAGTTTTTTCACGTCATGTGGAGTGAGTATGATAAGAGTCGGGCGATTGATATACTTTATTTCGACTTTCAGAAAGCCTTTGATAAGGTACCTCACCGCCGGCTAATGGCCAAAGTGCGCGCGCTGGCTATCGGTGGGGAAGTAGGTAGCTGGATTGAAAACTAGCTGAAAAATAGGCGGCAGAGAGTTGTAATTAAAGGCGCTACTTCGGTTTGGGCCTCGGTCACTAGTGGGGTTCCTCAGGGTTCCGTTTTGGGGCCACTGTTGTTTATCATTTACATAAATGATATCGACGGTGGCATCGTCAGTATGATCGCCAAATTCGCTGATGATACCAAGCTTGGGGTCAATTTGGGACGCCAAGGCGATCAAGAAACTGCGTGCGGACCTACATAGGATAGGAGAGTGGTCCGAAAAATGGCAAATGCCGTTTAACTTGGGTAAATGCAAGGTGATGCACATTGGCTACGCCAATCCCAAGTCGCACTACTCCATGTTGGGGAATAATATCGAGGCGACTGATTTGGAAAAGGACTTGGATGTGCTAATTAGCAGCGACCTTAAGTTTACGAAACAGTGCGTAGAGTTGGAAAAGAAAGCCCAGAATCTGTTGGGTTATATTAGGAGACAGTTTCAGTTTCGGAACAAGGAGATTGTGCTCTCTCTGTACAATTCCCTGGTTCGGCCCCACCTGGAGTATGCTGTGCAGTTCTAGTCGCCCACCCTCAGGAAAGATATTGAGAGGCTGGAGCGAGTGCAGGCGAGGGCCACAAAGTTAATCCCTTCCGTTAGGCATATGGGCTACAATCGACGCTTACGCGCCCTGAATTTGTTTTCGCTGGAAACTCGGAAGCTGCGCGGTTAACTCATCGAGGTTTTCAAGCTCTTACGCGGGTTCAACGATGTCGATTTTAGAAGTATGTTTAGTTTAAATGATAACCCAACTCGCAACAATGGTTGGAAGTTGGATTTTAAACGGTTTAGCACTAGTTTGTCTGGGAATTACTTCACCTATAACATCTGTGACACGTGGAACAGGTTACCTTCATTGTGAACAATTCCTCTGTGGATCAGTTCAAGAAAGGTTAGACCGAATCTAGCACAGTATTTGAGGGTGTATGAAATTATCCCTGGCATCCGTTACCATTGGTATATCCTCGGTATGGGCCGCAAGGCCTATTGAGGTACTTCTTTTCCTTGTAACTCTCTCTCTCTCTCTCTCTCTCTCTCTCTCTCTCTCTCTCTCTCTCTCTCTCTCTCTCTCTCTCTCTATTACTTTCCTCATGAAGGTTGTAATAATCACTGTTGACGCAAAACAAACACTCAATTGCCTTTGAGCTTTAGCACTAGTTTGTCTGGGAATTACTTCACCTATAACATCTGTGGCACGTGGAACAGGTTACCTTCATTGTGAACAATTCCTCTGTGGATCAGTTCAAGAAAGTTTAGACCGAATCTAGCACAGTATTTGAGGGTGTATGAAATTATCCCTGGCATCCGTTACCATTGGTATATCCTCGGTATGGGCCGCAAGGCCTATTGAGGTACTTCTTTTCCTTGTAACTCTCTCTCTCTCTCTCTCTCTCTCTCTCTCTCTTCTCTCTCTCTCTCTCTATTACTTTCCTCATGAAGGTTGTAATAATCACTGTTGACGCAAAACAAACACTCAATTGCCTTTGAGCTTACAGAAGTCAAATAGATTCTTGTATTTTTATTCATTTTTCGATCTTTTTAAAATAATATTAATAATTTTACGCCAATGCCAAACTAATCAACAATTTATTTTTTTTTTTTGCAATCCTTCTTTCTCGTGTCGAAAGCACAAAAATTTAGTTTTGTTTGGTAATCATATGCCATTTTCCTCCCTAGGTTTTTATAAAAGCGTTTACCTAATTGAATATCGTGTGTATGTATATATATGTATATATATACACAGTGTATAGTCTGTTTATACCTCGTGGGGAATGGACGCTTCGTTTCTATTTCTGCATTAATATCAAAATAAGAAGGGAATAACTTCTCGGCGGCTTATTCTATGTGCATGGAAAATGTATACAGTATCAGTAAATTTGTGTATGTAAGTGAAATGTATTGAATGTAAAAAAGTGCAATATAGTTTACACAAATTATTACAAGTAAAGATATATATTCAATCGAAAATGGTAGTCATCTGAGAAAAGTTTGGAACAAGGGAGGTCATAAAACTAAATCCTCATGACTGACTCCCACCCAAACGAAAAGAAAGGAAAAAAATTTGTGTGTGTGTGTGTGTGTGTGTTTGTGTGTGTGTGTGTGTGCGTATTGAACGATTACAGTAATAAATAACATGGTCACAGGTTCAAATTCTCACCTAATTTGCAACTTACTTAATCTAGCAACAACTAAAAACAATGTAATCAGGTGAGATTTTTTTTGTAAAAAATTGCTTGACTTTAAGTGCACGAATTGGGCCGATAAAAATATCCCTTGTATCGAACGCGAAACAAATTGCGGGCATCAAATTTCTGCGTGACTCACGTACGGAGATTGTAAATTCATTTACGGTATTTAAAGAAATGAAAAATACAAATATAAATGCGACAGAGAAATAGGGAATCATGGGAGGAAAAGATGACCAGAATGTCCCGAAGGAAAACGGTGTGGATGAAAGGGGAAACAAATAAAAAAATAATACGAAAGGAAGCATTATTGTAGAAGAAAGAAAAGAAACAAGTACAGTCCGCGATATGGTGAAACTACCGAGCGAAAATAATGATAAAAAGACGATGTAAACTAAAAACGTAGAAAGTATCGTGCGCAAATATTATGCGAAAGGGCATTCCAGGGCAGTGTATCTATGCACAATTGCACATCCTACTTTATGTAACTTCCATTATAAAAATGGATATTGTAAACTTGAAAAAAAATGTCAGTTCCACCACCTTAGTATTTGCAAAACAAAGTCACATAATTGAAAGGACTCGTGCAAGTAACAACAGCGGACTTTACATGCCTCACGGAAACTTATCTGAAAGATTGCCAGACGAACTGTGAAAACTGTGAGTTTTGTATCGACAAAAAAGAAATACAAATTGACAACTATAACATACTTCGATCCGAAGGAACAGTAAGTCGAAAAGGAGGATATGTTATTAATACATACACATGAAAAACATTTGGCAGAAATAACTATAAGTACTTCAAAGAAAGAACTATGTGGAATTAGTAACAGCAAAAGTTGAAAAAATTAAAAATGGTACTAATTGTAATACATATGTAGACTCCCGAACGCTCCAACTACAAAATTTTCAGATACCATTACAGAGGCTAGGAACTGGGTGAGCGCTGTATACTCCCCAAGGCCCCAAATATTATTCTCTGCGGCGATTTTAATTTCCTATTTATGAAATACAAAAGGATAGGAAGAAATTTATGCATAAACCAAGACAAGGAAAGTACATGGGAAGACCAGGAACAGGCAAAAGTGGTGCTAGCTCTAGCTGATGAATTTATGTTATTATAGGCAATAACGGAAATTGCAAGAAAAAGCAACTGCCTAGATTTGGTATTCACAAACAACAACAACCTATTTGATAACATAGAAATAGTCCCAGCTATAATAAGATCACAACATTATTGAACTAACAACCAATATAAGCAACAGGGAAGGAAAGAACACGCGCTATAGAAAGAGGCAAATTCATAATTTTTAATTTTCACTCCAAGGTTATAAGCTGGAAAGGTATTATATCCAACATGGAAGCAATATACTGCAAAACCATCTTTAGGGACAAAACAACGGAAAAGATGCGAATAACCCTAGAAGAGAAGACGCTAGAAATTGTGGAAAGACATCCCAGAAAAACAACAAAGAAGAAAGAGAAACAGATTCGAGAGACAAAAGAGGTCAACGTTCCGCAAGAGAAAAAGAGTGACTGAAAAATTAAGGAACTGCAAAGACAATAGCATCATAAAATATTAAAAGATAAACTGGAGAGTATAGATTGCGCCATACAGGGTCTAATTGAGAAGCATACAGAAAAAGAAGATGACGCTCTAGAAGCAATAAAGGTTAACTCAAAATATTTCTATAATTTTGCAAACTGAAGACAAAAAGTCACGCAACTATCGGATCTTTGAAGAATGAAAACACTGTTTTAACTGATGATCTAAAAGAAGTATTTGGAATATTAAGAGCTCAATATGAATCATTTTTCAGTTTCCCCAAAACTGGTAAACTAATATGCGACAGAAACGCGTTCGATGAAGGAGAATTACGAGGGGAAAGTATAACGGACTTTGACTTCACAACATCTGATATCACACAAGCAAGCTATAAGGAAACTAAAAACATATTCGACAGCAGACCCAGACAAATGGAATGAAACACTGATCAAAAACTGCAAGAATGAAATCGCTAAGTCCTTCTATTGGATATGGAGACGATCACTAAACACGGGAGAAATATCGAGCATCTTGAAGAGAGCGAACATAGTTCCAATATATAAAGGAGGAGATCGATCCGAGGCTAAAAACTATAGGCCAGTGTCGCTTACATTTCATCTCACATAAATATTTGAACGAATAGTTAGAGATAAAATTTATGGCATTTTGGCAACTCAGAAAAAGTTATATGATAACCAACATGGATTCCGATGAGGAAGATCATGCCTATCACAACTAATGGAACACTATAACATTACTGATGAACTCGAAAACAATAAAAAATGTAATGCAATATGCACAGACTTTACCAAGGTGTTCGACAAATATGACCATGGAACCATAGCACATAAACTGAAATACGTATATGGGAATAACAGGAAAAGAAAATGAGTATATAATTTCCTTAGTGAGTGGCGGCAAGTCGTTACAGTTCAAAGAATATCTTCCTCAAAGTCAAACACCATTAGCGCAGTACCGCAAGGAACAGTATTAGCTCCATTACTCTTCATAATCATGCTAACTGATATAGATGAGGAAATTACCAGTGACAGCAGAGTAACATTCTTTGCCGATACCACAAAGATTAGAAGAAAAATAAAAAACCCAGAGGAGGATATAGGATCTCTACACACAGACATGAATAGAATATGCAATTCGTTTGAAAGCAATAATGTGAAATTTAACCTTTTATCGCCCGGAGATCTTTTCCCGAGACTAAATAAAATCGTCTGGCGTTAGCCTGAACGAAATTAGTAAAGCGACACTGGGCACTAAAAGGTTAACACCGAAAAATTTCAACTCTTAAGGTACGGAAGAAGGGAGGACCTACAATCCATGGAATACTATACACCAGATGGACAGGAAATTCAGAGAAAATTTAAAGCAAAAGATTTAGGAGTTGTAATGACCGATGACGCAAAATTTGAGACACAAAATAAGATAGCAGTAAACAGAGCAAAAAGAATAACTGAACAGATACTGAGAACCTTTAAAAGAAGGGATAGGAATATAATGATTCCTCTCTTGTAAACACTGATCATACCCAAGTTGGATTATTGTCCGGTTTCAACATCCTCATATGAAAAAGAAGACATTAGTCAACTAGAAGGGATTCAGAGAAATGCAAAAAACTTCACTTTTCTACGTGAAGGTCAAATTATGATAATAAAAACCCACTCTAATAGACAGAGTTTATTTCCACAACAGTTTCGATGCCCACTGGCATCCTCTTCGGGTGGATACCAGTGGGCATCGAAACTGTTGTGGAAATAAACTCTGTCTATTAGAGTGGGCTTTTATTATCAGGATTCAGGGAAGGTTCACAGCCAAGACCAGTGGATACAAAGAACTAAATTACTGGGAAAGGTTACGTGAATTAAATTTATAATATATTCACTGGAAAGAAGAAGAGAGAGGTACACTATTATTTACATTTGGAAAATAATGGAGGAACTAGTTCCTAATCTTATTTTGAACCTATAACCGCTCAAACAACAGTGGGAAGTAGGAAAGGAAGAATGTGTCGTATTCCCAAATTAAAGGCTAAACAGGGAACATCCTCAACCCTGAAGGAAAATAGTTTTGTTGTAAGAGGAGCAAGACTATTCAACCAGCTGCCCAAGGAACTAAGGAACACGAGTGGTGTAGCGATAGATATCTTCAAAAGAAGCCTAGACGCATGGCTCAGAACAATTCCATATGAGCCAGAAATGAGCCGGGAGTACTTAGCTATGTGAAGTGGAGAGCGCAAGAAACCAACTCTTTACTTCACCAGGCCAACTCAAGAGGAGGTGCAAGAAGCCTGATCTCCTTGAAATGAGGAATCAACACACGGAACATGTGAAAGGTTGAAAGCTATATATATAGGGTGCTTCAAAAAAATTTTTACCACTTATATGACGCTAATATGTCGTTGTTTACCAGTTTCAATTTGTGTGGTTTTGTTTTTGGTTTTGTTTTATGTACATTTTTGTGTTTATTTGTTTGTTTTTTAATAATAAATAATGGTTTTTTTTTCAAAAATATGACAAGTATGACAAATATAAGTGGTAACACTTTCTGAAGCACCCTGTATAGTGTATATAGTATAATCCCCGCAACCGGTTTCCATTTACCACAAATTATATGATCAAAGAAGCGTTTCTGTTTTGACAAGAGCATTTTAATTCAAATTTATTCTATATTTCTGTGATCCAATTTCGCCCACACTGTTGATGTTGGTGATGCATCCATGAATAAAACATTTTTTTACTACAATCACTTACATATCTGATGTTGATTCAATTTTAGCCTCGTAAGACTGTTCACGCGTATTTACGTATGTTGACGTGTATTCTAGTGCATTCTTGTATGGTTTCACGTAGATTTACTGGTTAAATGTCTATCCTTTATAAAAACTTGATAAATACAGACTCCTCCTCCTATACGTGATGTATATTATATATCATAATTTATATTTTTATATATATATATATATATATATATATACAGGGTGGGCGGAAAGTAGCTCCCTATTTTGGATTGGTAAAAAAATACGTATATTATTCATTTATTTCAGAAAATAATATGAAAAGGTAGGCATACATGGTAGGTTTTCTCTAAAATTCAATGTGGGCTCCAACTCTTTCCACCAGCTTCTGGAGCCGCCCAGGAATGGCGTCCACTGACTTTAGCAGGAACTCCGGCGGGATGGAGGACATGACTTCCCGAATTCGGTCCTCCAGTTCTTCCAATGTCCTCGGTTTGGTGCGGTAGACTTCTTCCTTTACCACCCCCAAAGAAAGAAGTCGCACGGTTACCGCTGAAAAACGGCAGAATCGGTTCAGTGTTACGGTGTGGTGTGGTATGACCTCAGATCAGGTTGTGGGCCCGTTCCTTCTGCGCAACACCATGAATGCTGAGCGGTACCTTGCTATGTTGCGAAAAGAGGTCTGGCCGGTTGTCAGCACATGGGAGAACATCGACGATCTGATATTTATGCAAGATGGCGCCCCTCCGCACTTCGCTCTTTGTCCGTGAGTGGCTGGATGCCCACTTCCCTGGCGTTGGATGGGTCGTCGTGGTCCACATCAATGGCCAGCCAGGAGCCCCGACTTGACACCGTGCGACTTCTTTCTTTGGGGTGGGTAAAGGAAGAAGTCTACCGCACCAAACCGAGGACATTGGAAGAACTGGAGGACCGAATTCGGGAAGTCATGTCCTCCATCCCGCCGGAGTTCCTGCTAAAGTCAGTGGACGCCATTCCTGGGCGGCTCCAGAAGCTGGTGGAAAGAGTTGGAGCCCACATTGAATTTTAGAGAAAACCTACCATGTATGCCTACCTTTTCATATTATTTCTTCTGAAATAAATGGATAATATACGTATTTCTTTACCAATCCAAAATAGGGAGCTACTTTCCGCCCACCCTGTATATATATATATATATTTATTATTTTTATTTTATTTTTTTTTTTTTCAATGTACTTTTTAGTTTCAATTTTTTAAAATTTTGTCATTCTTTCAAAAGTTAACTAAAAATTGTTAGATTTAACGTAATTTCTTATCATGACCGCCAGCGTTTCGTAGACATGGTGCGGGTTTCTTGTCCAGTCATTGCCATTAGAATATCCGATGTCGTGTAGTTTTGGGTTTTTTTATTGAAAACCCGTTCTTTAGATATCCCAAAGGAAAAATTCTCAGGGACTGAGGTCAAGTGACAAAGGTCATGCAAGACTAGAGTCGTGAAGGTATTGATATCTTTTAGATAGGAGTCTTGGGGCAAAAGTTTCACGCGAAAAGTAAAAAAAAAATAGGATCACCTGAAGATCAGGACCCCCAGCCTTCTATAGTTAGCCTTATAAGGCTAACTAACGAAAATATCACGACCTAACCTAACCAATCGTTAGGTCAACTGTACGCCCTTGACGATTGGTTAGGTTAAGGCGTGATATTTTCATTAGTTAACCTTATAAAGCTAACTAAAGAAGGCTGGGGGCCCTGATCTTCAGGTGATCCAAAAAATAACATTTGTTTATGAGATGTTGCGTCGTGCTACTGAAAGTTACTATGTCCAAATCATTGTCTTTGCCCATAAAAAACAAAAACCGGATAAACGGTCTTGGAGGAACCGGAGGTAAACAAAAACTGAACCAAACAAACGTTGCTGCAAGCTATGATAAGAAACTACGTTTCCCAGATTCGTTCGCAACGTAATTTTGCAAAGGGAAAAACGTTTAGTTTGAGCACGTTGTGTGCCTGTAAAATTCTTCCGTCTTTCTACAATAATCGCGCCGAATTTCATAAACGTAGGTTAATTCATTGATTTTTAACACATTTTTTAAAGTGTAGCGAAATCAAAGAATTATTACACTGTACGTTGAATATATTTATAAATTCAACACAGGCATCCATTAACACTAATTAAAACTCACACACACACACACACACACACACACACACACACATATATATATATATATATATATATATATATATATATATATATATATATATATATGTGTGTGTTGTGTATATATATATATATATATATATATATATATATATATTAGGGTGCTTTTAAAAACTGAAAGTGTGAATTTCGGGTCACGGAACCCCGCAAATGATGAGGTTCCGGGAGCAAATAAAGCACATGATTTTTTTGGAAAATCATCAAATATTTAGAGGTTGCCCAAAGACCCCAAAGTTTTACCCATATGCTCATTTATTTATGCGCCCTTTTAAGTCACTTTTAGTGTTTATTAACCCATTGATACACAGCTGCTCGTGTTCTCATCCCCTTTGGCATGCAAATGGGTCAGGACATAAGTGAGATGTGCCTCAGTCCAAGTGCTATTCGGGCCAGCAGATCCAGGTACAGATCAGCCCACGAAGCAGAGGTGAGAGCTTCCTACAAGCCTGAATGCCCTCTTGTTCTTCACTGGGATGGAAAACTTATGGCAGACTAAATGGCAGTGGCGACTCGTGGTATAAATGTATTGGGGTGCGATTTCATAAAATTTATAATTTTTAGAATTCTAGTACATAAACAATCACATGGTGCTTCCGTACGGTACTTATATGTCAAAAGAAGCCATAAATTTGTATTAAAAAAATATTTTAATAAAATATATAAATAATTGTTGAATAAATTTGACTATAATAAATTTGACTATAATAAATTTGACTATAATAATGTACCACTGTACGACAACACGGACTCACAATAGGCTAGTGCGAATCCAACTGCCGCTCACAAGAGTACTGTACTTGTATTAACATATGCGGCTATGCCAGACGTACAATTCTAGTTAATTACAAATAAGTAATAATTTTAATAAAATACATATAAATGGCTTATATCATTATTACTGAAGTAACTATTAGTAAAAATAATTATTATAAAAAAAATTCGCGATTGTACTTATATTTTCATTACAACAGTAAAATAATTTATATTTACTTGAGCGAAAAATCTATCGCTCCATTTGGCTGCAATATTATTTTGTATCCGCTGTTTGAAGCTATGCTATAAGTTTAGAATATTATGTACTGTACAGTATGAAGGCTTACTCAAAATGCCTCATGAATCATGATATGCCACATGAATTTTTAAAATATATTTCAAGAATATTTATTTTAATATCTTAAAATTAATATATTTTTTATCTGTTAAATTAATATTTATCGTTTCAAGCAAGGGGGAGCGACCGCTCCATCGCTCCTATACGCCAGTCGCCACTGCTAAATGGGAAGAGACAAAATCGACCGTTTAGCCATCTTAGTTACCAGGGATGGGATGAGCAAGATTCTAGCCATCCCCAAACTCCCAGACTCCAAGGCAGAAAGGACAGCAATCGTCATCATCGAAACCATCGAAAACTGGGATCTTGGCCAGAAGATCAAAGCTCTTTGCTTTGACACGACAGCCACCAACACCGGCATCCATGGAGGAGTGTGTGTGCGAGTAGAGCAGGCTCTCGGGCGTGAAATGATTTACTTTGCTTGTCGACATCACGTGCTGGAACTGCTGCTTGAAGCAGTATTTTCTTTCCTTGTTGGAGACCTTTCCAAAGGACCTGAGATTACGATTTTCCAGAGCTTCCGTAATGTTTGGCCGCAACTGAAATTGAATGAATACTCCAGTGCTGCGGACGAAGAGGACACGGCTGCAGTGATCAGTCCCTGGGCCGAGAAGATGATTCATGAAGCAAATGACCTTCTGAAAGTGAAGCATCCCAGAGATGACTACAAAGAGCTTCTTGAACTTGTAGTCATTTTCTTGGGAGGAGTACCTCACGGACGTCGGAGTCCTGTGTTCATGGCTCCAGGGGCTTTGCACCGAGCACGGTGGATGGCGCGTGGAATTTACTCTTTCAAGATTTGGATGTTCAGATACCAGTTCACGATGCACATGAACCAATGTCCTTCAACATCTCGTGGAGCAAGTAGCAGTGACCGCCTGATTTCTGGGTTGCGGGACTTCTGTCTCTTCGTTGCTCAAGATTACGTCCTTCCGTGGTTTTCAGCAAGAGAAGCAGCAAGCGCTCCACGAAGCGACTTAGCCCTCCTTCAAAAGTTGCAAAACACCAACGCCGCTGGGTACAAGAGTTTTAATCGGCATCTCTGGTACCTCAATGAGGTAAACGTGGGCCTTGCACTATTCGATCCTGCAGTCGATGATGATGAGAATCGGAAAATGGTAGAGAATATGAATTCGTTGAAGGGTCAGAAGCTCCCCCCCGACGAGTCTGGATTCCAGATCCAAGAGGAAAGACCCTGGCAGACTTTTGCTCTTCCAATACGTACAATCTGTTCACCCTTCTAGATCTTCCGGTCGATTTCCTGCAAGAGGATCCATCAAACTGGGAAAACAACACCAGCTTTGGTTCAGCAAAGATCAGGGTGGATTCCTTAAATGGTAGAGAATATGAATTCCGTTGAAGGGTCAGAAGCTCCCCCCCGACGAGTCTGGATTCCAGATCCAAGAGGAAAGACCCTGGCAGACTTTTGCTCTTCCAATACGTACAATCTGTTCACCCTTCTAGATCTTCCGGTCGATTTCCTGCAAGAGGATCCATCAAACCCTTCTAGATCTTCCGGTCGATTTCCTGCAAGAGGATCCATCAAACTGGGAAAACAACACCAGCTTTGGTTCAGCAAAGATCAGGGTGGATTCCTTAACTGTAGTGAATGATGCAGCAGAGCGAGGCATAGCATTGATTCAAGAATTCACGAAGGCTGGAAGGACTCGGAACGAAGAGCAGATGCAGTTCATGATTCAAATCGTCGAAGAACATCGTAAAGTCTTGCCGACAGCCTCCAAAGCCACTTTGATGAAAAAATGAACGCCAACACTCGAGGTGTCATGTACTTTAATCGTTAATTATGAATTTAGTGAATATACTCACACGATATATTTGTTCTGAATACTTATTGGAGATGTATATTGGAGATGCAATTTATCATTTAAACTGAGAATTAAAATTTCCATTGCCCTATAAATTGAAAATACCTATCAGCTGTGGGCAACCTCTAAATGTTGTTGGATTACAAAGAAATTTTGCCTGTTCTGTTTTCTCATGTATCCTCACAAAATAAAGGGTTCCGCTCTCTTGCATTTTCATTTCGCATTTTTCACCATATACCATAAACACACCCTAATATATATATATACTGTATGTACCTTCGTTAAATTTAATTAATTTGAAAACATGTCCAAAATTAACAACTTTGCACAACTTTACAACCCTAAACAAAAATCTGCAGTTATTATATTTTACTCCAGAAATGAAACTTTGATAGCACGTCATACCATAATCCCGCGCATTATTATTATTATTATTATTATTATTATTAATTCATGTGTACAAAAAACTTAATTTGTAACGAAGCCTTTCTTTAATATTAAAACACATTCCGTATAATTTACATTAAAAACTTTATATATATATATATATATATATATATATATATTATATTATATATATATATTATATATATATATATGCAGTTGGGATGCAAAAGGTGAAGAGCGTAATTTTGCCAAAAAAAATTATTTACTTTTTATTAAATTTTAGAGTAAACGGTTTTATATATATATATATATATATATATATATATATATATATATATATATATATATATATATATATCGGATGGCCACAAAAAAATTTACTTAATTCAAGTTTAATAACTGCAACAATTCAAAACGTATGCGATTGAGCTTTGGCACACATTAACAGATGATTATAATCTATAATTGCTGGAATTTTCAAATATGTAGGTTCTATAGTTTTGTTACAGTGAACAATTTAAAAGCATATGTCTAAAAATAGCATGCCAAAGAAAATAAATTTGAACTTAACAAAATTTACTTAAACAAATGGTCAATGTGACTACCTCCCTGTTGGTAAACTGCCCTCAATCGCTTCTTCCACGAGGAGATGCACTTTCGAACCTCATCTAAGGTGATATCCTCCCATGCTCTACTGATTTTCTCCTTAAGTTCATCTTCGGTGAATTTGTCTTTCTGGCTGCCGTAAACCTTCACCATGAGGGAATCCCATACTGAATAGTCCATCGGATTACAGTCGGGAGACTGAGGCGGCCATTCATCCTTTTTGATGAAATTAGGGGTCTCTTGCTCTAGATGATTTTGGGTCGCTCGGCTTGTATGGGCGGGTGCCCCACTGCCCCATCTTGCTGGAAAATGTAGGCTTCATCAGGATACAGCTGACGACAATCAGGAAGTAACCCATTATCTAACAGGTTGATGTAGCGCTCAGAGTTAACTTTAGTTTCGTTTGTGGCAATAAAATGAATTCGTGTTTTCCCCTTCCATGAAATTCCCGCCGATACCATTACTTTTCTGCTGAATCGTGAGGTTTCATGATAAAGCCTGGAGGGAGGAATGTCCTTTTTCCTTGAACCATAAACCCTGTCATTTTGCCTGTTTTTGGCCACCTCCAACGTGAAATCCTTTTCGTCTGTAAACACAACTTTTTGCACGTCTTCAGCTGAGTAGCGTTCATATAGGGATTTACAGCGGGTCTTTCTACGCTGTCTTACATTCTGATCACGCCGAGAAACTCGAATTCTCTTGTAGGCCTTCAATTTCAAACGTTTTACAATCCCTTGTACAGAGGAGCGAGAAATCCCAAGGTCGTACGCAATCTGTCTCTGGGAGCGATGAGTTCCTGGTGTATTCTCCTGGGGTTGAATCAGTTCTTCCACGGCAGCCTTATTTTCTTCTGTTGAAACACTTTTGGGCCTGCCGCTGCCGGGTTTTCTAGCTGTTGATCCAGTATCCTTTATCTTTCTTATTAAGTTATAAACACTTTGACGAGTCCAGTTCTTTGCGGGGAATTCTCGGACAATCCTATTTCCATTCCAACCTTTTTCCTTGACACATGCTTCTATGATGGCTTTATCACTTTTACTTAACGTCATGCTGGCGGGGTTTTAGCGGTAAAATAAAGAAAGCAAATTCACATTAGGTTTAGCCTACGCCAGCGCGCGTGTCATACTACGCTACATTAGGTTTAGCCTACGCTAGCGCACGTACGTGTCAGATGCACACCAGGCATGCTATTTTTAGACATATGCTTTTAAATTGTTCACTGTAACAAAACTATAGAACCTACATATTTGAAAATTCCAGCAATTATAGATTATATGCATCTGTTAATGTGTGCAAAATCTCAATCGCATAAGTTTTGAATTGTTGCAGTTATTAAACTTAATTCAAAGTAAAGTTTTTTTGTGGCCACCCGATATATATAATATATATATATATATATATATATATATATATATATATATATATATATATATATATATATATTTAAGGGGTAGGAGGTAAATTTGTATGAAGACGTTAGTGTCATATATATATATATATATATATATATATATATATATATATATATATAATGCTAACATCTACTGTACATATAAATTTATCCCCTCCCCCTCCTCAAATTAATTAAAATGAATTTACTTTGAGTTTATGTATATTTTCACTAATATATTTAATAAAATTTATGCCTTAAATTGGCAGTTTATTTGTGATCGTTATAATTTACATTTACAATTTACATTTACAATTTACAATTTACAATTTACATTTACAATTTACAATGTACAAAAAATTATTTAATTTAGCGTTGAAATTCAAATCTGGTTTCACGAATGAACCGGTTTTCGGTCTCTTTAATGAAATTCTTGTCTTTCAGACCCGCCTGAGGTTGAGCTCCGGATGGGGTCCACTCTCGAAGGAACCATTGTTAAGGAATCCACTGACCTTTATCTCATCTGTCATCTGGACGCTAATCCAGAGCCCCACACAGTGATCTTTACTCATCAGGTATGTGTATATATATATAGATAAAAATAGATAGATAGATAGATAGATAGATAGATAGATAGGTAGATATATAGGTAGATATATAGATATACAGTAGATATGAGAGAGAGAGAGAGTATAATCGTTGTGTTATATATGAAAATAACATAGTCATGGAAGCCTTAATTTCAATATAACCTAAAACATTTAGGAAGTATAGTTTGCGAAAAATGTCTGCCTATAAAAATTAAATTTATAAAAATCCTAAAAAATTACTAATTAGTAATAATTAGGTTTTGTTTTTAAATTGTATTATTCTCATAAAAAAAAAATTATCGAAAGAAAAACTACAGTATTTACCAATTATTAATTTTTTTGTTTTCTAGAAACTTGTTTATATGCGAACCTTTTTCCGACCGAGATTGTACATATCGATATAATATTTATAGTACATTTTTGTTTTCTAGAGGAGATATTATCAAACCTATTGCACGATAGATAACGATAATTGTACGATAACAATAAAAATTGTACGATAAAAATCATCCACATTTTTAACATTTCAGAAAATAAATTTAGCTTCTAAAATAATAATTATTTGGACTTCTTTAAATTATTAAAGTAACTTAAAATTTAATAACCAAATACTGGGTGTTCATAAATTACCGCAACGCATGAAGTATAATATATATATATATATATATAATAATGGTAATCTATATTATAATGGAGGTAAGTGCGATATATATATATGTAACCAAAAAAACTATAGAAAAGAACGCACTCATGAAAATCTTAAGCTTCACATTTGAGCTCATTGTATCAAGATTTGTGAAGCTTTAGATTTTCATGGCTGCGTCCTTTTCTATAGTTTTATTGACCAAATAATTGAACCGACAGTAATTGGGAAGGCAGCCATGAAAATCTTGAGCTTCACATTGTGTCAAGAAGATTTGTGAAGCTTAAGATTTTCATGACTATAGTTTTATTGACAAAATAATTGAACCCCCAGTAATTGGGGGGCCGCAGGCTCCCCAGTTACTGTCAGTTCAATTATTTGGTTAATAAAACTATAGAAAAGAACGCAATCATGAAAATCTTAAGCTTCACATTTGAGCTCATTGTATTAAGATTTGTGAAGCTTTAGATTTTCATGGCTGCGTTCTTTTCTATAGTTTTATTGACCAAATAATTGAACCGACAGTAATTGTGGCGCCGCAGGCACCCCAATTACTGAGGCCCAAGGTAAGAGGGATAGGAATGATGTTCAAAATAAAATACGCCGTAGGCCCACAATTCGATTCGGTTTGGGCCGAATGCCCAAGTACCGCAGATCTAGCGAAATCGGGGCGTAGCGCCGATCTTTTGCTGAAAGTCCTGACAGAAAGAAATGAAAAGGGAGTATTTGTTGACAATTATGTCTACAAGGAGATTCTTCAGTAATGAAATAAAGATAAGTTTATGATGAAGTGTTCTTTTATATATTTTATAACAGGAAATAATACCTTGAGGTAAGAAAATTCATTTCCCAGATGAAGTAATTGGCCGAGGGCTCCAAGCCTTCCGCAGGAAATAACAAAAACCGCCCGTAGGGCGGTATTTTTGCTAGTAATAATGATAATGGTGGTATTTTGGATAATATTGTGGTTAGTGAAGGGGAGGTAATGCGCTATATTGATAAAATGAAAACGCGTAAATCACCGGGGCCGGATTCCATATATCCCATACAACTAAAAGAATTAAAAGATAGCATTGTTGTGCCGCTAACAAAGATTTTTACAGCGTCTATTTCTGAGGGGTGCGTACCAGATAATTTCAAGTTAGCAAACGTAACACCTATCTTTAGGAAAGGCGATAAAGGTGCGGCGGGAAATTATAGGCCAATCAGTTTAACGTCTGTTGTAGGTAAGCTACTGGAATCAATAATTGGGGATCGTATAGTCAAACACTTAGAATTGCATAACTTAGTTAGAAATACGCAGCACGGTTTTAGGCGAAACAAATCTTGCTTAACTAATCTTTTAGAATTTTTTTCAAAGCGTGGTTGATGTTTACGATAGTCATCGGGCGGTTGATTTAGTGTATTTAGATTTTCAAAAAGCGTTTGACACCGTACCGCACAAAAGACTCATTGAGAAAACTAAGGCTCATGGAATCAGGGGTGTAGTAATAAATTGGATAGAAGAGTGGTTGCGAGGTAGGAAACAGAGGGTGGTCGTTGATGGAGCGGAGTCGTCTTGGGCTAATGTAGCGAGTGGCGTTCCTCAGGGTTCTGTATAGGGCCCCTTGCTTTTTCTTATATATATTAACGATTTAGATGTTGACCTAGTCAGTACAGTTTCAAAGTTTGCGGATGACACGAAGCTGGGTGGTAGGGCGATTAATGACGAAGATAGAGGTAAAATCCAGAATGATCTGAATAAAATCGTTGATTGGTCAGTCACATGGCAAATGAGATTTAACGTCGATAAGTGCAAAATTTTACATATAGGTTCGCGTAACGGTAATTTGGCATATAGTATGTCAGGGAAAGAGTTGATAAGCGTAGAGCAGGAAAAAGATTTAGGAGTTATAGTCACTGGTGATTTAAAAGTAGCGAAACAAAGTCCAGCAGCGGTCAATAAAGCTAACAAAGTGTTAGGTTTTATAGCTCAGAATTTTGAGTACAAATCGCGTGATATTATAGTTCCTCTTTATAAATCATCAGTTAGACCCCATTTGGAATACGCGATCCAATTTTGGAATTCGCATATGCGCAAAGATATAGACAAAATTGAAAGAGTTCAAAGACGAGCAACTAAGATGATTCCGTCATTTAGGTCAAAGTCGTACGAGGATAGGCTTAAAGAGTTAAAATTGACTACACTCGAGACTAGGAGGCTAAGGGGTGATCTAATCCAGGTTTTCAAAATTATGAATGGGTTCGATAACGTAGACAGAGATAGCTTTTTCGAAATATCTCAATATAATAGGACTAGAAATAACGGGTGTAAGTTGACAAGTAGAAGGTTCGAGACAGCAGTTGCCAAAAACTTTTTTACGCATAGAATAGTAAATAGGTGGAATAGTTTGCCGGTAGAAGTAATTAGTAGCACGTCTATAAACATGTTTAAAAATCGATTAGACGCATATGCTGATAGATTGGGTATAGTTTAAGGTAGTAAAATTAAGGGTTGGATAAGATAGATTAAGATTCTCTTTTCATTAAAGATCACAATAACCAGACTAGAGGTCATACTATGAAATTATTTAAGCCAAGATGTAGAACAAATTTAAGAAAACATAATTTTACAAGTGTTGTGGGATATAGGGAGGCAGCATCTTGGATTAGGGGATACTCTCTGTCCTTACACACCCCATTTAAAGAGATTCCTCTGCCGAGCGGTGCCCCCCATAGTACTGTGAGGTATTGAAAAACTCATGATCTTCACTTGTCCCACAAACACCTTTAAATGGGAGACCCATAATGGGTGCACACACATTTCTACATTACTGTACAGTCTTTACAGCCACACCTACACTTTTCCTCCTAAGTGTATATATGGAAATGTATATGGTTGTAAATTGTGACTTGGTCCGCAATTGATATGGACCGTGACTTATTTTTGGTTGGCAAGGTACTGGTAGTGATGGATACCGTAATGAAATTGACTGGATTCTTTGGATCTAATATATTTGCATGTCGGTTATAAATAGATATAGAGGGTAGCATATTTGTGGATAGTAGTCTATTATGACTTGATCCTATGGATCCAGAGATTCTATCTTTAGTTTTAAACTGATAATTAATTAGTTTTAAATTAATAATTATTTAGTTTTGTAAAAATTGGTTGTTGTCAATGTACAGGCAGTTTTTACATAGTGGAGCCACCTCGATGGGCCGAAGTGGCCCCTGTGTGCCCACTATAAAAATTTCGTATGTTCTTATGTTCTTTGTGGTTCGGAACCCGCGTAAAATTGTAGGTCCCCTCCACCACCACGGAGGACATGCACAATACACAATTACGAACACAGTTAGGTAGACCAGCCATGAGTGGATCCTAGGGTCTTTGTTGGTCTGAAACATTATAACATTATAACATATTTGCCATAGTAGTATAGTATTATATTTCATGGGTTGCGGTAATTTCTGAACACCCTGTACTTTGAATAAAAACTACGTTTAAAGAAATCTAAATAAAAAGAATAAAAATTTAGACAAACTTCACTAATGATTCAAGTCTGGAAGAATTCGTTGGAAAATAGTTTGAAGTTAACTAGAAATGAGAGTGAAATGTAAGATTCGGTTAACAGCGTCCTTCGCAATAATGATCTTGAAATGAACGGTTGAGAGAGAGAGAGAGGAGAGAGAGAGAGAGAGAGAGAGAGAGAGAGAGGAGAGAGAAGAGAGAGAGTTGGTTTACAAATGAGTGCAAATCAATCCTGTTTAGCACATCAAATTCTCTGTTCTGAGCTCTTTCTTGCATCTAATAAAGCAAGAAGGTCTCTTCATCAAACTAAACAAAACATGTCTATGCCAGTACACACACACACACACAGACACCCACATACCGCGTGTGTATATATATATATATAATATATATGCACAGAGAGAGAGAGAGAGAGAGAGAGAGAGAGAGAGAGAGAGAGAGAGAGAGAGAGAGAGAGAGAGAGAGAGAGAGAGAGAGAGAAGACTTTAGATGAACTTAAAAATGGCAGAAAAGGAAATACGTGCATGATATTCGACTTTACATTTCACACTATTCCCTTCTGTAGCTCCTCAGACAGCATATAAAACTCCTCCTCTCGTGCGTTACTGATAAGGAAAGAATATCAAAGCGAAATTGTAAAACGAATTCTTAGCTGAAGCGTTTTCATACACTGTAAAAGTGCGTTAGTTATTTCACACACATTATATGCCTCTCAATAATGTAGTTTCCCACCTCCCCCCCCCCCCAATTATTTGATATAATATATAAGCCCAAATGATTCGTCCAACTGCCATATTCTCAACGAGCAACAGTACTACTAAAAGCAATAAAAATAGCTTCCAAACTCTATTATTTTCTTATTGCGAAACTTTTACTATATATATATATATATATATATATATATAATATATTATATATATATATATATATATATATATATATACACGATTGGCGAACGAGAGCCAATTTTACAACGTTCAACTTTAGCTTAAAGTGAGTTATATTACACACGAATGGCGCTTTGTCCATTCGTGAAATAAAACTATCCTTGCAGTGCATATACGTAACTGTAATCGGTGATTTAGCTACGCTTTCTGGCACTCTGGAACGCGTCCATTAACTGAATAACAAATGCACCGGAGTATAATCCCTTATCGCGATATCAACATTGTAACATCGATTGACGATTTAGCGTTAGAAATTACAAATTTTGAACATGAATAGGAAACATTTATGAGGATTGCAGTTCCCCAAGGGCAGAGTTGGGATCTTCAATTCTTGCGCTGAGTTACTGATTAAATATTCAGTAAAAGAAACGTTTTATTTCACTAATTGACAGTACCATTCATGTCTAAGTCATCACTTCAACCTAAAGTTCCGACTTCAAATAATTTTAACGCGAGATACAAACAATCCATTTGGTGAAGTAGATTCTTGCTTAATATATACTCTGTGTGTGTGTGTGTGTATGTATATATATATAGTATAACTCTCTCTCTCTCTCTCTCTCTCTCTCTCTCTCTCTCTCTCTCTCTCTCTCTCTCTCTCTCTCTCTCTTATATATTATATATATATATATATATACAGTATATATATATAATTACACGTCTAACTAAATTACAATTACTAAAAAAATCCATTAAAATAATTTCGCTACAATTAAAATACTCTCCATCCGTACATATACAGTATATTAAATTAATTAATTACACAAAAGTTGCCAAGAATCAATTTAATCGTTACTGTCTTTTATATTCTTTGGATTAAAAACGCAATTAAAAGTAGCGCGAAACATTTGTTTAAACACGTTATTGGAATGCCAGATGATGTCTCCGTTAGGTTTCGCTTATTAAAATATAAATAAGATATAGGAGTGAGCATGGAAAGTGAAACACATTATTGGAGTCTGATTTTAATCTCTCTCCTCTCTCTCCTCTCTCTCTCTCTCTCTCTCTCTCTCTCTCTCTCTCTCTCCCTTTCATCAAACCGAAATTCGTTATAATTAAATAGTACAGAGTAAATCTGTAAATTGCGGTTATATATAGGCCCCCAAATCAAACAGCTGCTACGGACGAAGCGTTATATCGTGAACTAAAGAGAATAATCGGTAGTGAGCAGGCTTTAGTTATGGGTGACTTTAATTGCGCCAACGTGAATTACGATACAATGCAGGGAGACGCGGAAGGTAATCGTTTTGTTAATTTTCTCGAGGATAGCTTTCTTATTCAAAAGGTTGGGGAACCTACGAGGTTGGACAGTATTTTAGATTTAGTAATAACTACGGATGATAGGCTAATTACTGATCTTCAAGTAATAGAACCGTTGAGCAATAGCGATCACAATATGGTAGAGTTTGTCCTCTCAGTAAGTCACTCGAAACCAACTAACTCGACTAAAATTCCTAGCTTCCAGCACGCAGACTAGTAAATTTCGAAATAAATTTTCACACGTCAATTGGGAAAACATAATGGGGAACTCCAACGCAAAACTAATGTGGGAACGTTCGTAAAGGTATTTAGGACTATAAAGAGGAATGTGTACCGTACAAAATTAAGCGTGCGAAAGTAAACAACAAGCCCTTGTGTTTACTTCTAGGTAGGAGACATTATAAAGAGTAGAGAGAGGGCTTATAGGCTATACAAGTCCGATAAAGATAATCTGTTGTTACGAAACAACTACATATCTCTAAGGCGTGAAGCTAAAAGTGTAATAAAAAAGTCAAAACGCGAATTTGAAATCTCCATAGCTCGTGACGGTAAAGAAAATCCCAAGCGATTCTTTCAATACGTCAATAATAGAAATCCAGTAAAAAGTGTCTTAGGTCCATTAAAAAATGGAAATGGAGATCTAGTCTCTGAAAACAAGGAAATGGCTACCTTGCTAAACGAATTTTTTACGTCAGTTTTTACTATAGAAGATGTAACGAATATCCCTACGGTCATAGACATAATACCTTTTGATAATGGTAATATTTGGATAATATTGTCGTTAGTGAAGGGAAGTAATGCGCTATATTGATAAAATGAAAACGCGTAATCACCGGGTCCGGATTCCATATATCCCATACAACTAAAAGAATTAAAAGATAGCATTGTTGTGCCGCTAACAAGATTTTTAATGCGTCTATTTCTGAGGGGTGCGTACCAGATAATTTCAAGTTAGCGAACGTAACACCTATCTTTAAGAAAGGCGATAAAGGTGCGGCGGGAAATTATAGGCCAATCAGTTTAACGTCTGTTGTAGGTAAGCTACTGGAATCAATAATTAGGGATCGTATAGTCGAACACTTAGAAGTGCATAATCTGGTCAGAAATACGCAGCACGGTTTTAGGCGAAACAAATCTTGCTTAACTAATCTTTTAGAATTTTTCCAAAGCGTGGTTAACGTTTACGATAGACATCGGGCGGTTGATGTAGTGTATTTAGATTTTCAAAAAGCGTTTGACACCGTGCCGCACAAAAGACTGATTGAAAAAACTAAGGCTCATGGAATCAGGGTGTAGTAATAAATTGGCTAGAAGAATGGTTGCGAGGCAGGAAACAGAGGGTGGTCGTTGATGGAGCGGAGTCGTGTTGGGCTAATGTAGCGAGTGGCGTTCCTCAGGGTTCTGTATTGGGCCCTTGCTTTTTCTTATATATATTAACGATTTAGATGTCGGCCTAGTCAGTACAGTTTCAAGTTGCGGATGACACGAAGCTGGGTGGTAGGGCGATTAATGACGAAGATAGAGGTAAAATTCAGGAAGATCTGAATAAAATCGTTGTTTGGTCAGTCACACATGGCAAATGAATTTAACGTGGATAAGTGCAAAATTATGCATATAGGTTCGCGTAACGGTAATTTTGCGTATAGTATGTCAGGGAAAGATTTAACAAGCGTAGAGCAGGAAAAAGATTTAGGAGTTATAGTCACTGGTGATTTAAAAGTAGCGAAACAAAGTACAGCGGCGGTCAATAAGGCGAACAAAGTGTTAGGTTTTATAGCTCGAAATTTTGAGTACAAATCGCGCGATATTATAGTTCCTCTTTATAAATCATTAGTTAGACCCCATTTGGAGTACGCGGTCCAATTTTGGAATCCGCATATGCGCAAAGATATAGACAAATCGAAAGAGTTCAAAGACGAGCAACTAAGATGATTCCGTCTCTTAGGTCAAAGTCGTACGAGGATAGGCTTAAAGAGTTAAAATTGACTACACTCGAGACTAGGAGGTTAAGGGGTGATCTAATCCAGGTTTTCAAAATTATGAATGGGTTTGATAACGTAGATAGAGATAGCTTTTTCGAAATATCTCAATATAATAGGACTAGAAATAACGGGTGTAAGTTGACAAGTAGAAGGTTCGAGACAGCAGTTGCGAAAAAACTTTTTACGCATAGAATAGTAAATAGCTGGAATAGTTTGCCGGTAGAAGTAATTAGTAGCACGTCTATATACATGTTTAAGAATCGATGGACGCGCATGTTGATAGAAAGGGTATAGTTTAAGGTAGTAAAATTAAGGCTTTGTGGGGATAGATCCCACAGCTCAACACAAGTGTTGTGGGATATAGGGAGGCAGCGTCTTGGGTTAGGGGATACTCTCTGTCCTTACACACCCCATTTAAAGAGATTCCTCTGCCGAGCGGTGCCCCCATAGTACTGTGAGGTATTGAAAAACTCATGATCTTCACTTGCCCCACAAACACCTTTAAATGGGAGACCCATAATGGGTGCACACACATTTCTACATTACTGTACAGTCGTTACAGCCACACCTACACTTTTCCTCGTATCTGTATACACAATACACGATTACGAACGCAGTTAGGTAGACCAGCCATGAGTGGATCCTAGGGTCTTTGTTGGTCTGAAACATTATAACATTATAACATTATAAACTCTTTTTATAAAATGCTTTCTCTGCCCCCACATTAAGCATTTGCCCCTCTTCCCCACTTCACCCCACACTCAACACCCCATTTTGATGAGAGACGAATAAAGAGAGATTAAATACCTTTATATTTGAACTGCCTTAGAACAAGAATTCCCAAATTTTGCAAAAAAAAACAAATGACTATCAGTCATTGTCGCGATTTTTTTTGCCTTCGAATTCTCTCTCTCTTCGAAGGAAAAGAAAAGAAAATGAGAGATTTGTTTTCTTAATTAAGTTTAAAATAATTTTTTAGCCCCTCGATTCGAAGCATGCAAGAAGGTAGTTTGTTTATCGGATATAATATATATATATATATATATATATATATATATATATCGTGTTCCTTCAATTTAATTTTGGTAGTGTATTTCAGGTTTCATAAAAATTAGGGAATTGAAAAGGTAAAAGTCTCTTTCTGTGTCGTAAAGTCTCTTGAAGACCCATTTGCCGATAGGAAAATGAACCTTATCAATTTCTCCCTGTCTCCAGTGTCCTTCATTACTTCCACTTTACTTATTGTAAAACTGTATTCAGGAACATCAGGTAATATTATACAGTATATATATATATATATATATATATGGGGGTGCGCACGCGCTTAAATCAACACTCAGGACATGAATTTCCACGGATTAAATTTTACAGTAGATACAAAGAATAGATTTTAGTCCTTTACTAAGTGTCGTTCCGGTCATTTACATTCATTCAGGGCCTGTGCAGCTATCTGTATCATTGCCAAGTACATAGAGGGTCAAGGTATATTAACGAGACTTCCTTACGTAGTTCATCTCTACACTGTTAAAAGCAAAATTGGAAAGTCTTTTAAATAGAAGTACCTAAATATTCGTTATGCGACCTTGGCCCCTCCTTCCTGCAGAATAAAAAGTAATAAATGATTCCTATAACAGTCACCGTATATACGAGTAGGCTTCTCTTTGAGTACAACGTTTTGATATATAAGGCCAGAATGAGAGGCAGTAAGTTCCCAGTTAGTGTCTATGCTGTCCTCAATTCGGAACAGGAGCCTTTCTTTAACTTATTTTCATATTAATAGGGAACCAGACTTAATTAATAGAGAACGAAGCTTTAATGCCTACAACGAAAAGAAAGCAACCTCGACTTGTCAAGTTCAAAGTAATTTCTCCATTTATTACCTTTTGTGTATATATATCTGTGTGTGTGTGTGTGTGTGTTTGTGTGTGTATATGTGTGTGTGTGTGTGTGTGTGTGTGTGTCTATTCAGTAATTGTTACATATTTTTTCCCCTAAACTATAAGAAGAATTCAAACCATTATAAAGATCTCTGAAACACAAAGTGTTTAAAAAATTGAAAAACAAATAATTAAAACCATGAAAACAAAAAAAACCACAAACCTTAAAACCAAAACCAGAAAAAAAAGTCGCTCATAAAATCCAAACGAAGGTGTGTATTAATCATTTTTATTCTGATTTTTAGAATAAATGAAAGATTGATGGTAAAATGACCATGTGAATACCCCCATTTTGAGGACGTAGGGGGGTGGAAGGGGGGGGGGCGATAGAATAATTTGATAAGATGGTCCGACGACTATCTCCTTTCCCGTCCTAATAAATTAATTTAGGGCAAAATTAATCCACTCATTGGATTAGTAATTAAAATTTTTTACAGGTAATTTGTAACCATAATTTGTGAAATTAGTTGTATTTTATTTATAATAATAATAATTAGGATAAATAGCTTATTATTATTATATTATTATTGTTATTATTATTATTGGTTAAAGTATTAGCAGAATTTATATATTTTTATTTATTACTTCTTTAATCAAGGTGTAATTCAGGGATGGGGAACTTTTTTCTACCGAGTGTCACTTATCAATATTCAAAGTATAAGACGCTCCGCGAGTGCCACCATTATTTTTTTCAAATGTAGGTTACAATATTAGAATTTTATAATGTTTGTAGTAGGATTACTTTGTAGTTTATCTTTATGATAATACGTGAATACAGTATATTAACACTGTAATAAAGTAATTAGTCGTAAGATACACACGGACCGGGCATGGAACAAGGAACTCTTCTGGGAAAATCGAATCCACTATAGTCCGAATAAGTAATGGTAAATGACAAACACTATAGTTTTTTTTCTTTTTCATGATGTTCCCATCTTGAAACGGACTAATTAGTCGTAAATTATGTACTGATACAGTTTTGAACTTTTTAATTATTATCAGAAACATTTTAAACATCAATAATTATAAAAATTACATCACTAGTTAAAAAAAATTACATCAATTGTCGTAAGAAAATGTTTTACAAAATTATTTCTTCATGAAATTAATTTTTATTTTAAATTTTTTGTGAATCACCCTGTTGCAATTTCTACATTGTAAAATATAAACAATAAATGGAAGTATTACACGGTCCTTTTGTAACTTTAATGTTTCAAGTAATAAAGGGTTCCCTTCATGCTAGAAGGGGTCAAAAAGAGAGTCAGTAAGTTCCCGGTTAGTGTCTATGCGGTCCTGAGTTTGGAATTTAATTCTAAGAGGAACTTTTCATTAACCTATTTTTCACAAAAATAGATTAAATAGGTTAAAATTTTCACGTTATACGGAGCTTTACTGCCAATGTGCGTATTGATATAAGCCATCACTTTCTAATTATAGGCTATACAGCGTATCTGTAATGATACAAAGCAAGAATTTCTTTGAAAAAGATCACCAAGGAGACAATATATTCGGATATAAACAAAGAAAAAATAAAACCTTAATAGAATATTTAAATACAAAAATAACGGCTAATTTCTTCTGAAATACTTTTAAAACATTTCCCGGAAATCCTTTGTCAAATCGTAAATCTTTTCCGGAATTCTAAAATCCATTAAAATGAAAACCAAATTATCCAAACTTTAACTCAAGGAGAGAAAACTCATAGGTTCTTTTCCATTCGTGGTAACAATATAAGTAAACAAAATTCTTTAATATGAATCCTACATTCGCCAATTACTGTAGACCAATCCAATGTCAAACAATATACAAATAATTTTTAGTCAGAAAAATAATACATTACGTAAAATATTAAAATATTAAACTATTAAAATATTAAAATATTAAATAGTTGACTGTTGAAAGGAAATATCTCATCCAGTGATTTACAGAATATTGGCATTTATGTTTGATGTTGTATTTATCGAAAATTAATCTAATAAAAATATGCCGTTAGGAAGTATGACATTCTTTTCTACCAAAATCTTTCAGATTCATATAAATTTTTACGATAGAAAATAATAAAATAACTGGAAATAATTGAAATAAAATAAGTGGTAAACACCAAATTCGATGGATTAATATTAAGAGTATTAAAATTGCATTCGATTAATTTCTATCATTTCAAATAAAACACGAAATATTCTCAAGAAATAAACGAAAATAGAGAAGTGGTAAACAATACGAGATTATAACCATAATAATACGTTAATTTCTGTTTTTTACAAATGAAAAAATAAGATAAGGTTAAAATAATGAAGTAAAAAGATGGTAAACCATAAATATAGCATATTATATATTCGATGTAATATAATTCAAGCTTTCTAAATATGATGTATATAATTTGTGATATTTATTTACTCAGGAAGGAGGGGCCAAGGGCGAATCCCCGCAAAAATGCCCCCCCCCTCTCTTATACCGGGTGAACGAAAAGTTCCTGTGTACCGTCCACTTCCAACACAGTGCAGGTACAGGTTCACTACACTTCTTGCAGGTGCACAGGGACTTTTCGCTCACCCTGTAGAATTTTTTATAATTTTGAAAAGGTTATGTAGTGTGCAAGATGCAGGTATGTGTAGTGAGGAATAGAGAGAGAAGTGTGCGTTTGAGAGCAGGCTGGAATGTTCACAGGGTACATGAGACACGGAAAAAAAAGATCAGCTAAAAAGGACAGTGATGGGAGAAACGGAGGTTCCAGCACTCTTTGTCTCTTTCTTAACGTCCCTCCCCCCAGAGTACTTTCCTGATCGATTGGCTGTTTACAACCCCCCCCCCTTCCACCCGACTTAACCCTGATTTAAATATGAATTATCAAACAAAATATTCTCACAAGACTCAAACACACATTTGATATCATTAAACATATTTTAACAAAAAAGAAATAAAAATTCGACATGACTCTAAATGACTCGAAGTGACTGTAAATGACTCTAGATGACTCCTCTAAATGAACTCTTCTTACAACATCAATTTCTGCAGCCATGAACTAGAGAATAATATTTAGCTTTAAAATATTCAAATCTCTGAACATTGGAAAATATGAGATTTTCTGCTTTCGCTTTTTTATGGATTATTTCTTGTGGGTATTTTAGATAATTCTCCGTACTACCCCATGTCGTAATACCGTACTGTAAGTGCGGATAAATAAGTGGGTATTGTCTTTTGAGTGTGAATATGTAAAGAAATCTAAATATTTTTCAATTTTATATGTTGTATGTGATTTTTTTTAAATTTACTCTATAATCTAATTTGATATCAAGCACTTTGGCAAACATTTACAAATGTTAATCTAACAAAACTCTAAATATACACGCGATAAATGTAACATAAAAATAAAAAGAAGGTTGTTAACTCTTCAGTATAAACTTAACAAACTCGTAAGTATGTACTTCATCATACTCCATTATTTACAAAACACCTCCAACGAGCTTCCACTCAGTGTTATAATAAGTCTTTAGTGTGAGCGTGTATGTAAGTGCGTGTACGAGTAAACTTATCTCATCATCATTTGTTTCTAACTCTTATAAAAATAAAAAAAAAGTTGTTTGTTGTTTTTTGTCGGTTTATATTTTTGAGGTAAGAGGCTAAAATATTGGGCATTTATAACTAACTTTTTAGTTGTTTGGTGAAGGCAACCATATATTCACTTTGTCACGACGTTAAAGAGAGAGAGAGAGAGAGACACACACACACACACACACACAGTGTGTGTGTGTGTGTGTGTGTGTGTGTGTATATACACAGGGTGTAGAAGAAAATGTCCGAATGGACAATATCAGTTTCTTTTTAAAAATATACATAAAAATTGAACGAGTTACCAAACCATAATACAAACTGCGCGAGTAGATTACTTCATAGTATTATTCAGTTAACTTGGTCAACACCTAATCAAATTTCGTTTAATTTTCGAGATTTAAATTTGCTAAAGTTGTTGAATAAACAGATGATTACTTCCATTCGATGATATTCCTATTCTCATCTTCGGTCCGCAAATGAAAATGCAAAGTGAAAAAATGCACATTTGAGAAAAATGGTGTTTTTTTTTTTTTAATTTGAAAAACAATTTAATTACATTCCCATTCGCGGTAAAGGCGCCAAATGAGAAGGTTCAATATTTCTTGACGTAACTTAATTTAACCTAACCATAAGTTAATCTAACCCGGACCAAAGTGAGAGAGTGGCGGAGGACAACGAGAACGTCATGAATTGGGAACAGACCAATTTGAAAATGCCTCCTTTGAAATTCTCACTCTCGACTTTCACACTTTTGACCGCTGATTAAAATGGGGATGACATTACGTGAGATGATACCTAACTAGATGACTTACATATTAAGACACGTGGTTTGATTACTTCCAATTCAATGTCATTCTCATTCGCGGTCCAAAATTGAGAATGCGCAAAGTGAGAAATTCACATTTGAGAAAAGGAGTTTTTTTTTCATTTGAGAAACAATTCTCATTTGAATTAGCTGTAAAGGTGGTGAAATGAGAATAGCTAATATTTCTTAACTTAACCTTAACTAACATTAGCTTAACTTAACCTAACCTTACCTAACATTAGCTTAACTTAACCTAACCTTACCTAACATTAGCTTAACATAACCTAACCTTACCTAACATTAGCTTAACTTAACCTAACCTTACCTAACATTAGCTTAACTTAACCTAACCCAATCTGGACCAAAGTGAGAAAGCATTGGATGAAAATGAGATTGGCATGAACTGGAAATAGATCAATTTAAGAATTGTCTCATTGGAGACTCTTACTCGCGAATTTCTCCTCTCTTGGCCCAAGAATGAATTGGGAATGACATTGAATGAAAGGATACCCCCCCCAAAAAAAAAAAGAAGATACAAGTCTATAAATGGATGTAATTTTACAATATCTAAAATTCTTCCAACTGCCACAACGCATTACTTGACACAAGCTCTTAATTAACCTTTCTTAAATTAAGATGGATTTGCATTTTGAGTCGGTTTATTTTTAGGTTTCAGGATTTTATATATATAATTTCTTTATTGTCATTATCATTATCATTATTATCATAGGCAAAATTTAATTTTAAATGTTTATATAAAGTAAGTAAAACAATGGCGATTTTAAAGAACAGTTTTTTTCATCTTATAATTAACCAGTTATATATATATATATATATATATATATATATATATATATATATATAAACCGCGTAAAAATTAGATAAAACAAACAAAATTCCCAAAAATTATAAATAAAACACTAAAAACAAAAACTCGAAGCTTTTCGAGAGAAATTACTCTCATCATTCAGGCGGAAAGACTAAAAAAACTAACGGTAGGAGTATACTAGGAGTCAAAACTTAAAAGATAAATACTAAAACGTCGTACTTCAGGCAACTCACACCAGAGTAATTAAAAAAAAAGAAACAGGATATTTTAAGAGCCAAAAAATTTGGTGTTTTATAATAATTAAAACAGTTGGTAATTTTTTTTTATAAGTTAACGATTTAACGAGTTTTCATTGATCATTATTATAATGTTTACAAGTAATTGATCACCTGAAGATCAGGGCCCCCAGCCTTCTTTAGTTAGCTTTATAAGGCTAACTAACGAAAATATCACGACTTAACCTAACCAATCGTCAAGGGCGTACAGTTGACCCTAACGATTGGTTAGGTTAAGTCGTGATATTTTCGTTAGTTAGCGTTATAAGGCTAACTAACGAAGGCTGGGGGCCCTGAGCTTCAGGTGATCCAAAGTAATTAATCATTATTAATATCAAGGTTATAGTCGCTGTTTGAAAGATGCCTATGCAAGGCCGAATTTTTGTCTGTCGTATTTAAACTATATTTATAGTATGTTGATAAAGGCGTCTTTTGAAATCAATAGTTTCGCCAATATATATATATATATATAATATATATACACATGGAATCTTATATACTCCATTATTAGAAGAAGAGTTTGATATTGATTTTTTGTTATGAGAGGGAAAGAAGAAATCTGTGATACCAGACTAAATTGAGGGGGAGCGACGTCCCGAAGTGGCTGTGTATTAAAAGTGACTACCAGAGCATCCCGAAAAGTCTTATTTTTAGTAATATTACTATAAAATTTCTTGGCAGCTCGTAAGGCTTTATCAATAAAAGTGGGAGGATATCTCAGTTTTGTAAAAGAATTCCTGATATAATAAAATTCGGAGTCTAGATAAGAGGGGTTACAGAGCCCCACGAATATTCCCATCAGAATGCTTTTTTTTTTTTTTTTTTTTTTGGTAAATAGACTATCGGAGAAAAGCCAATGGACATAAACGTTAGAATGGGTGGCCTTTCTAAAAATGGTAAAGGAGGGTTCCTCAACGTTTAATTTCTTATAGGTAGTAAGTAACTTTGCTTCTCTACACGTTCGAAACACTTTATAGAGTAGGAAGTGAGAACTACTGGCCGATAGTTCTTCGACATTGCTCTGTCTCTTCCTTTGAATAAGGGGGCAATGTTCGCGTTCTTTATTAGAAGTGGAATTTGTCCTGCGTCGAATGATTTTCTCCCTAGCAAGTATAGTGGTTTGGCAATACTCTCTTTGCATTTCTTCAGAAATATTGCACTCCATATTCTCACTGTGTCTGATGACTGGTGCTGAATTTTTTCTTATTTGTTAACTACGTCTCCTTCCAAGAGCCCAAACTCCATTTATAGATTCGTGTCTGAACTTGTTCTTGACTGATTTGTATCTATGCCAAAGAATTCATTTGGATTTTTTTACTTTATATAGGAGTGGCGGGTGTATTACTAAAACCTTCCGTGGTTCTCCCTTAATTTACTGTATAAACTTAATTTTTTCGCAGACTACTCTAGCTGTTTAGGCGTATATAAATGAACATAGAACAAACAGACAGACATCATCATCATCATCATCCATTACATACATACATACATGTATATAACCTTGACCAAATAAGCTCCATCACCCTGGAACTTTATATTTTTGGCTGATAAAGTCAAATGAAACCTGGATACTACCTGTAATTAAAGACGTGCTATTGATATATTTTAATTTCACACCATTCTGCAGTTTAGATATACTTACCAAGAAACTGAAAAACGAAAAAGTAGGCCTATGTCACATTAAACCTAATATAGCGAGTGATAATTACATCAATTTTATTTTCTTGACAAATGTTACTAAGTTCATTTTCAGTTATAAAATTACATCAATAATTAATATTTATAAGTAATTTCTTTAATACCTCTCTCTCATTCCAAACATTTTTAACGGGATGAAACTCCTTTGGCCAAAGCTAAATACATGTGTACTGTTATACAGTATACTAGAACACCCGCCCTTGCTTCGCTTTCCACAGCAAAAGCCTCTTGAAACACAACCTATTGGGGGTGAGGGACTGGGAGGATCGGTCGTGCTACTAAAACCTTCCCTGGTTCTTCCTTAGTGTGTATACTAAATTAGACGCAAATTAACTTAGTTGTTTAAGGGTGTATAAATGAACATAGTACAGACAGCCAGCCAGACAAACATCAACATCATCATCATCCCATGTGTGTGTGTGTATATATATATATATAAAACGACACATATTTCGTAATTTTAATTATAACTTAACTAAAAACGAAACACTTAATGAGTTTGCTCCTTGCGTGATTAATAATAAGACTCAAATTACCCTCTGATCACAAAATCTTTTCAGTTCATAAAAAGTGAAGAATCCTCGCGTGGAGCCAATTTTTCATAATTGCGTGACGAGGGTTCGTGATTGAAAAAAGGCGAATACCCAAACCATTTCAGTCAGTTATAGTTATACATTTTAATTAATATTAACTTTAGACTTAATTAATGTAATAAGTGTAATCGTTGTAATAAAACTTTAAACTTTGATATTTATTTAATATATTTTAATATGCAAATTCATTACATGTTTCAAGTGATTATATATATATGTGTGTGTGTGTGTGTGTGTGTGTGTGTGTGCCTTTGCTTTCCTTTCAATCTTTCAAAGGTTCCGCGCGATGATTCCTCATTTCACGAAGGTCAAGCTTGTCGCCCCTCCTCTCGAGTTGGTCTGGTGAAGTAGTGAGTTGGTTTCTTGTACTCTCCACCTCACATAGCCAGGTACGCCCGGCTCATGGGGGATTGTTCTGAGCCAGGCGTCTAATCTTCTTTTGAAGATGTCCACCGCAACACCACTCGTGTTTCTTAGGTCTTTGGGCAGCTGATTAAACAGTTTTGGTCCTCTCAAAACAAAACTATTTTCTTTCAGGGTTAAGGATGTTCCCTGTCCCGCCTTTAATTTGGGAACACGACACAGTCTTCCGTTTCTACTTTCCACCGTTGTTTGGGGAGTTACAGGGTTCAGAGTAAGATTAGGGACTAGTTTCTCCATTATTTTCCAAGTGTAAATAATGGTGTCTCTCTCTCTCTCTCTCTCTCTTCTCCTTTCCAGTGAATATAGGTTTAGTTCGCGTAACCTTTCCCAGTAATTTAGTTCTTTGCACCCCTTGATCTTGGCTGTGAAGCTTCTCTGAATCTCTTCTAGCTGTCTAATGTCTTCTTTTTTATATGGGGATGTTAGGACCTAGCAGTATTCCAATTTGGGTATGATCAGTGTTTTCAGTAGAGGAATCATTACATTCCTATCCCTTCGTTTAAAGGTTCTCAATATCTGCCCCATTATTCTCTTTGCTCTGTTTACTGCTATCTTATTTTGTGTTTCAAATTTCGCATCATCAGTCATTACAACCCCTAAATCTTTTGCTCTAGAATTTCTCTGAATTTCCTGTCCATTTGGAGTATAATATTCCATGGATTTTAGGTCTTCTCTTTTTCTGTACCGTAACAGCTGAAATTTCTCAGTGTTAAACTTCATATATGTATATAAGGGTGATCCAGAGAAATGGGACCCAAAAGAAACCCCTGTAACTCTTAAAGTATAAGTCCTTTTATAAAATCATACGCATCATTCGAAAGAGGATAGTTACAAGTTTGTACAGGATTGTATAGGTTTTGACAATACAAGACAAGATAAGATACAAAACAAAATAAAAGTGTTAGTTAAAACTAACCCTTCAAGATGACTGCATGGACTGTGGAACAGCTGCGTTTCATAACTCAGCAATATTATGAGCATGGAAGAAGTGTAGTTTCAGCTCTTAGAAGGTGATTTTGACATCTGAAAATTTGTCTTGAAAGATCTTTGAGCTGAAACTACACTTCTTCCATGCTCATAATATTGCTGAGTTATGAAACGCAGCTGTTCCACAGTCCATGCAGTCATCTTGAAGGGTTAGTTTTAACTAACACTTTTATTTTGTTTTGTATCTTATCTTGTCGTGTATTGTCAAAACCTATACAATCCTGTACAAACTTGTAACTATCCTCTTTCGAATGATGCGTATGATTTTATAAAAGGACTTATACTTTAAGAGTTACAGGGGTTTCTTTTGGGTCCCATTTCTCTGGATCACCCTTTATATATACACACACACACACACACACATTTTAACTGCAAACAACACAGTATAATTAATGTAAAGAACGACGCTTGTGTAGAAGAGTATTCCGCACAAGATGAGGAGGGAAAACGAGCAAATGAAAAATGAGGTACCTCCCAGGAATCGAACCCGGGAGGTACCTCATTTTTCATTTACTCGTTTTCCCTCCTCATCTTGTGCGGAACACGCTTCTACACAAGCGTCGTTCTTTACATTATATATATATATATATATATATATACACAGTATGTGTGTGTGTGTGTATATATATTTATATATATATATATATATACGTTGTATATATGAACGCATGACCACGCACACTTTTTACATAGCCAAACTTTTCCCCTTTCACCAGGATTCGAATCCAGGACCTCTGACTCGGAGTCGTTGATGCTGACCTGTCGTAGCCTAGTGGTCAGTGCTCGCGACTCCGAGTTAGAGATCCCAGGTTCAAGTGCTGGTGAAGAATATTTTGCGCACACACACACACACACACCACATTATATATATATATATATATATATATATATATATATATATATAATAATCAAGCCCACAAGGAAAAAGAAAAATGATTCCAAGGCCCTTCGTGTATTCAGAAGTACACCTCGTCAGGGAATGAAGGGAGAAGGCGAGATGACAAAAATATATACCTATGTACAGCGGGACAGAAAAATAAAAAGATTAGCACATGATTGACAAGAGTTAATTAGAGGAAAAAGGTATTTTAACAGGATATTGTCAATTTGGTGCTACAAAGATATTTACACTATAGCGTGCGGTCTACAACATATTTACAAATTCAATTACATTAAAACAAAAAATTTAAAGGACAAATAAAACAAACAATTCATTCTATGGGATATAATGCCCGGTTAGGTTAATTGAATGCCAGGTTAGGTCAACTGTATGCCCTTGACGATTGTTTAGGTCAAGTTGTGATATTTTCGTTAAAACTAAAGAAAATATCACAACTTAACCTAACCAATTGTCAAGGGCATACAGTTGACCTAAGCGGGCATATAATTAACCTAACCGGGCATTATATCCTATAGAATGAATTGTTTGTTTTATTTTCCTTTGAATTTTTTGTTTTAATGTAATTGAACTAATATTTGCCTTCATGATTCCCCCTTTTATAGTCCTCCTTGACCTCACGTTCTTCCTCAAAGATAAAGTCAAGTTATTTCAGGTCATGTCAGGTCAGCATAAATTCAAGTCAGGTCAGGTCAGGTCAGCACAAATTCAGGTCAGGTCAGGTCAGCACAAATTCAAGTCAGGTCAGGTCACTTCAGCGCAAATTCTTTTGTAGACTAAAAATATCTTTGTAGGCGCGCGCTATAATAGCACCGTCAATTTTAGCATTCTCGCACTGTTATTGAAATTATTTTAAAAATGGATGAATGCACATTCAAGAATATTCCTTTCAATTATATCTCTGTTTTTAACGAGCGCTTTAGAATTATCCCACTTAATACTATGATTACATCTATTGGTTAAACAATGCATTAGAATTATTTGCTGTTCTAGATGTAATCATAGTATCAAGTGGGATAGTTCTAAAGCGCTCATTAAAAACACAGATTTAATTGAAAGGAATATTCTAGAATGTGCATTTATCCATTTTAAAAATAATTTCAATAACAGTGCGGGAATGTATAAACTTGACAATATCCTGTTAAAATGCCTTTTGCCTCTAATTAACTCTTGTCAATCATGTGCTAATCTCTTTATTTTTCTGTCCCGCTGTACATAGGTATTATTTTTGTTATCTCGCCTTCTCCTTTCATTCCCTGACGAGGTGTACATCTGAATACACGCAAGGTCTTGGGATCATTTTTCTTTTTCCTTTTGGGTTTGCATCATTCATTCATTTCACGTGTTTAATTGTGAAATTCATTCCACACACACACACACACACACACACACACACATATATATATATATATATATATATATACACACATGGAAAAGCAAGCATAAGCAAGCGTGATTTTTTATTAAACAAAAATGTCCCGTCCAGGATTCGAACCTAGGACTTAATATAACCTCTGCTAAAATCGAAGTATCCGTAATTCAAGACTGATGACTCGTTTCAGTATTCGGCACAACATACTTTTACGAGATCGTCAGATCAAAAAAAATATCGTGCCGTTCTTACGAACCACCAAAGGCTTATGGAGTATCTTCGCACTGCCCTGGCAACATTGCACCCCAACTTTAAGCGACACACATCTAGAATAGAGACCCATAAAACGTCTAACAGGAAGTAGGACGCGAGTGTTTACCAAATGAGTGCATTTGTCATTCAAATTTATTTGTATTACTCAAACTACGTGCTATAGTTTAAATAAATAATAATTATATATTTATTAGGAGACACTATTTTCGCTCATTATTTACAATTAAACTTCAAACAGAACTCAAATAAAAATTTAATTTGAAATGAAATTACGATATTACCTCTTACCAATATTGCCAATTTCAAGGTAGGGAAGAGAGTAATCAATATGAAATGAATTGGTTATTGCACAGGCGATCAACCTAAATGAATGAACTAGAAAAAATGGTTCAGGCGTCACTTGATGATAGTGGTCCTGAATTAATTAAAAACCCTGTTTAAATAGCGCGTTCTTTAATTAAGATAAAGTAACACGCAAAAATCGTGTCCGTCACGTGCTTAACTTATTTTTTTTAGAAAAAAATGCTTTTGAAACAATTTTTGCACATCAGATAATATAATTGTATATTTAATTAATTAATTTATAAAGAGGTCATTAATTTAGTAGGTTATTCTCATGCAAAGAACGATATAAATATAAATACACAGGGTGATCCAAAAAAGGTGTTACCTTCCCCCCCCCTTCAAAAAATATGTGCATATATATATATATATATATATATATATATATATATATATGAAACTAGCTATTCCTGGGAATACCCTTTTTGATCACCCTGTATAACTAATATTGCATCTTCTTACAAATGATAAGACCTTGCTTACAGTTAAGGTACATTACCTTTCATTTTAAGGAGAGAGGAAGTGCTTTCTTAGCCTTTTGGGGTTCGAACCGTTGGTTTTCGTTGAGCTCAAACTGTTCCACGTAAAATATTTATTTATTGACCATATCTCTGCAAAGTCTTTTGAACGCTGAAACATAACTTTTCCCCTCCTGACGTAGGGTATAGGTGTTTCTAAGGAATATTTTGTTTTGGAAAGGAAAGACTTAAATTTCGATGTAAGTTTATTAGGACAAACTCTTTCCCTGCACGCCTCGGTTCGAATCCGAGCAAAAAAAAGTCCATATGAATTCGAACGTCCTTCCTAGAACGACAAAACAAATTTGTCAAAGTGAAAAGCACCACCAATTCGGTCCCCCTTTTACTACTAAACTTATTCATTTAGTCGCTAGAGGCGTAGAGGCGTAGAGTGAGTGGCACCATCTTAATGTCGAGTCATTTTTGCACGACAGAGTCTCGTTCCGTTTGTACATCAACTCAAAGCATTTGCAGCTCGGAGCGTTATGGACGAATATACGAGCATAAGAGGCTAATTTTAAAAAAGGTGAAGATCTTTCGTATTTGTCTTCCACTTTAGCGAAAAATAGTTTGAATTTCAGAGTAATTTTATCGTTTAATATTTCTTTTAAAGAAACCGAGATACGCGCGGATTAAAGCACTATTTCAAATGTAGGATTCTGATGAAGACGTAGTAACATCACCAAAGTTTTAGTAATATGCTCAATAGAATACTACTGCTACTATTACTACTATTACTACTACTACTAATAATAATAATAATAATAATAATAATAATACTTTTATTACCTGTATTTTTTACGTTTTCAGGACTATTTTTTAATTTTTTTTATTAATACTAATTGGATTCCTTCCTCTGTATTTTAAAATTTTTACTTTAGCTTTAAATTTCTTTCCTACCTCTCAACCTCTTTTCTCTCCTTTGCTTTAAAACTTTCATTTGTCTCTAAATTTTCTTACTTCTTTTAACCTTCGTTCTTAAAGAGACTACCTCGTAGGGACCAGCCGGTCTGTTGCTGTTTGCTGTCCTTTGTGTTCCTTTTGTATTATGAAAGTTAGTTTTTCTTCTGTTAATAAACTTTTACCTTTCATTCATTTTCACTTTCATTTCCAATAATAATTCAGCGTAAAGGAAGTTGCTTACTTGGTGGGGGGTGGAGGGGATTAGTTAGGATGCGGTAGAAATATTAAAGTTCCCTTTTGTCAATATATGTGGTAGGATGCGTTGGCCGGGTCTGGTTCCAAAGCGCTTGGAGTTCTTAGATGATAACTCCCATACAGGAAACTTGATAGGGACTCTCAGGAATCGAAACCTTTGAAAAAACGAGTTCAACTTAATTGAATTAAACTACAGTGTAAGATTGTTATTAACTTTATATGTAATTTGTATGCAATTTAGCTTTATTTTTAGGGCATAATTTTGTGATTTTACAGTGCGAAATAAGATTTTCAAAACGTATCTGCCTTCCGCTAGCGCTATCGTCTCTTACGAACGTTCCTATAGGTTAGGGATTATATCACACACAGATGTTGTGCGTTGTCGGAGTTGTGACAGCGATTAAGGGTATCGACCCGATGGTGGGTCCTCTGGACCAGTGCCTCTTTTCTTGAATCAGTTGCATTTTGAGAGATTACTGTATTATATAATTAATTTTAAAATATTCAGTCTATGAATGAGGTGTTCTTGGGCCTTCGACGAAGAAAAATGCGGCAATGAAATGATGAATGCTTTTATTTGTTAAATAAATTAGCTTTCAAAATATTCATGCGTAGGTCAAGGTTACATTTTATGCAGTTCCTGATTTTACACTTTGCTTTTATACATAAATGGGGTAATGTAGGGCCTGATTATGACATTACGAGGCCCTAAGCCATGTCAAGTTTAAGAGGCCCCATACGATAAAAAATATATTTATTTAATACATTTAGATTTAATAAATAAATCTAAGAGGCCCTTAGCTGTAGCTTAGTTAGCTTATGCCTTAATCCGGTGTAACGTTGAAAATGAGGTCGTTGAAAAATGAGGTACACCTCATTATTCAACGTTGAATAATGAGGTGCACGTCAATTTTCAACGTTGAAAAATTAAGTACATTATTGAAAAATGAGACACTTCGTTGAAAATTGAGTTGAAGTAGGGTATAAGTTAAAGAAGCCCCTCAGAGCTTGGCCGTTCAAGGCTCAGCTCGGATTCTAAACCCAATCAAAATAAATAAAACTAGCAGAGCAACCCGGCGTTGCCTAACCGGGCATTCAATTAACGTAAACGGGCCTAACCGGGCATTCAATTAACGTAAACGGGCATATATATATATATATATATATATATATATTATATATATATACACAAACACACGAGGGTACTTCAATAAGTATCCGCACTTTTTATTTTAGTGATAATATAGTATATAATAATATATACTCGTAATAACCAGCCAAACTGAGATCTATAGGCTTATTTAGGCTAGCAACAGTATAGGCTTATTTAGGCTACTCGTAGCTGTCACATATCGTACGAGTAGTGAGCGTGGCTGCGCCGCTTTCAATTTGTACTCGTGTATCCGTGGTTCGTTTTTTGTGGGCAGAAGGTGTGAAAGGAGCTGAAATTCACACGCGTTTATGTGCTCAGTATGGGAATAATGCGTTACCACGGCGAAGTGTGTACGAGTGGATTCAAATGTTCAAGGAAGGTCGGACATGTGTGACAGATGCTCAGCGCTCAGGACGACCGTCAACATCAACCAGTGGTGACAAGCAGGAAGAAGCCAGAGCCATGATTTTCGATGACAGAAGATTAACAATAAAAGAAATTGCACCTTTATTAGACATCATTCAAGGGTCAGCCTATTCGATAGTTCATGACATTCTTGGTTTTCACAAGGTTTATGCAAGATGGGTGCCCAAACAGTTGACAGAAGAGCACAAGCGTAATCGTATGGACGTCTGCTCTTGTCTTTTGACGAAGTATCATAATGAAGGTGAAAACCTTTTGGAGCGCATTATCACTGGAGATGAAACCTGGATCCATCACTATGAACCAGAAAGCAAACGACAGAGCATGCAATGGAAGCATCCAACATCTCCCGTTGCAAGGAAGTTCAAAGCGCAGCCGTCAGCAGGTAAAGTTATGCTAACACTATTTTGGGATACACGAGGCCCTATCCTTGAACATTATCTAGAGCGTGGAACTACAGTAACAAGTGCATCGTATTCTGACATGCTTCGGAATGAGTTAAAGCAAGCAATTCGCACAAAACGGACAGGGAGATTGTCGGAAGGTGTTATTCTGTTACACGACAATGCGCACCCTCATACCGCTGCACAGACTAGAAAATGCCTTCGAGAACTTGAATTTGAAGTTCTCGACCATCCAGCCTACAGTCCAGATCTGGCACCTTCAGATTTTTACCTGTTTGGACCACTAAAAGACGCTTTGAGAGGTCAGCGATTCCAAGACAATAATGACCTGAAGGAGGCGGTGCATGACTGGCTACGCACACAGCCAAAAACATTCTTTTGTGATGGCATTAGGAAGCTTGTAGATCGCTGGACTAAGTGTATTGAGGAACAGGGAGACTATGTTGAGAAGTGATGTGTTTATAATCTATCAGATGTGAAAATAGAATTGTGAAAATAAAAAGTGCGGATACTTATTGAATTACTCTCGTATATATATATATATATATATATATATATATATATATATATAATATTATATATATATATATATATATATCATTCAACTTCCACCCGGGCAACGCCGGGTCGCTCCGCTAGTTTTATTTATTTTGATTGGGTTCAGAATCCCAGCTGAGCCTTGAACGGCCAAGATCTGAAGGGCTACTTTAACTTATGTCTTATAGTCTACTTCAACTCAATTTTCAACGAAGTGTCTCATTTTTCAACAATGTACTTAATTTTTCAACGTTGAAAATTGAGGTGCACCTCATTATCCAACGTTGAAAAATGAGGTGCACCTCATTATTCAACGTTGAATAATGAAGTGCATCTCATTATTCAACGTTGAATAATGAGGTGTAGCTCATTTTTCAACTACCTCATTTTTCAGCGTTACACCGGCACTGGGTGCATGCGATAAGTGTACGTCTGAATATGGTGTGAATGAACTCTAAAATTATTCTTTTCATTATACTTTTTTCCTACTTTCCTATAACTCTTTATTTACAATTATTTTCTGTCAACAATCTATGAAATTCATACGTTACTACTACATTTCTGTGTGACAGTTTATATGCCTATACGTGTGAATATAGTATGAGAATCTCTCTCTCTCTCTCTCTCTCTCTCTCTCTCTCTCTCTCTCTCTCTCTCTCTCTCTCTCTTCATCTATCTATCTATCTCTCTTCTCTCTGTACAATTCCCTGGTTCTGGAGTATGCTGTGCAGTTCTGGTCGCCCACCCTCAGGAAAAATATTGACAGGCTGGAGCGAGTCCAGGCGAGGGTCACAAAGTTAATCCCTTCCGTTAGGCATATGGGTTACAATCGACGCTTCCGCGCCCTGAATTTGTTTTTGCTGGAAACTCGGAGGCTGCGCTGTCAACTCATTGAGGTTTTCAAGCTCTTACACGGGTTCGACGTTGTCGACTTTAGGAGCATGTTTAGTTTAAATCAGGGGTCACCAACCTTTTTTTTTGTTCACCGCCCACTTTTACGATTTTTTGAAAATTAAAACAGCTTATCGCCCAACTTAGATCAAAAAGAATAAATCAACATAATCGATAAAATAAATAATGAAATAAAGGTTTAATTACCTTTAATGTGAACCCACTAGTGGGCGCTACCGCCCAGGTTGGTGACCCCTGGTTTAAATGATAACTCGCAGCAATGGTTGGAAGTTGAATTTGAAACTGTTTAACACTAGTGTGTGTGGGAATTACTTTACCTATAAGATCTGTGACACGTGAAACAGGCTACCTTCAGAAGTTTTGAACAGTTCCTCTTTGGATCAGAGAAAAGGTTAGACCGAATCTTACACACTATTTGAGGGTGTATGAATTTTTCCCTGGCATCCGTTGCCATTGGTACCTGCTCGGTATGGGCCGCAAGGCCTTTTGATGTACTTCTTGTCCTTGTAACTCCTTGTAACTCTCCATCTATCTATCTATCTATCTATCTATCTCTGCTAGTCTGTAACTTCTTTTTGAAACGTCAAACATGATCTGAACATGTCGAAATTTAATAAAACTTTTATCGCTCGCTGGCATGTTTTTATTTTTTATTTTGTTTTCCCTTTTTTTTTTCTTTTTCTTTTTCTACATTTCGTCGATTTTGTAATTAAAAAACGCAAATATATTTTTAAAATTATTTTTGTTTTGATTTCATTTTCGAAATTTAGGATTTTTAATTTTCGACAAAAGATAAGTAATTTTAAAAAATGAAATATGATAAAAAGTGATTGCCATTTCTTTGTAAACACCCACGGATGCGTCTCTCCCACTCATGGTGAACTCGTGTTAACACATTTGGTGTTATGGACGTAATTGCACTTCGAATGCGTTCCTTTAGGCGATCCATGTTCTGTATCTTTTCCTGGTACATTACGTCCATAACACCAAATGTGTTAACACGAGTTCACCATGAGTGCGAGAGACGCATCCGTGTGTGTTTACAAAGAAATGGCAATCATGTAGAGAATGTTTTGTAAATAAAGTTACATTTTGCTAAAACGTGCTAATTTTCCCTATGTATGGAGACTTTTGGGACACCCTGTATATATATATATATATATAAACTTCCACATCCTTTATCCGGAATGATCTAATTTTTACCTTTTATCTCGGTTGAGAAACTTGCAAAGGCGTACGAAAACTTAGGCATCATTCAAAGCACGACTAAACTTCTTTGGTTAGAATTTAGAATAGAGGATCTCCTGTCCAATAATAACAAGATTTGACTTAAGTCGTATGATCTCGAAGTTAATAATACTGCAGACTGTGAATACCATTATCCGTTATATAAAGGAGAACTTTTCACGGTAGCTTCTTTATCCAAAAAAATGGAAGCTATTTTTCATTATTTTATTTTATTTAATTCTGAATTCAATCACTGTTGCAATGTAACATCAAAAGTTTGCTACATTTACGGGAAATGTAATAATATCGAGGAAGTTCACAAACTGGCTCAGGCCAACTAATATGACCCATTGTTCTATTCCTCTCTTATTATTATTACTAGTATCCTAGGGATTCGAACTCCCGACCTCATTGTTTTCACTTCGCTTGGAGGGAAACGGTGTTACCCCGACTGAGTTACAGGGGTTGTTCACACGAACTGTAACTCGGGTAAGTATTCAATATCACGAATCTTCTGTGTATAGTAAAGCGTTCTGCGTAACAAAGATTTATTTATATATATATATATATATATATATATATATATGGCATATTTCTTTTCGCTAGGTATAACTTTCAGAATAAATGTTATTGTATGCATTGGGGACCCGTTAACTTATCTAAGAGATAATTTCGACTTGTCAAGTTCCTTTATTCTTTATTTACAAAGTTTTTTCCAAAATACTAACAAATCGGTGATGCCCTAATAATGATTAATTATCGAAGATACCCTAATAATGATTAATTATCGAAGATGCCCTAATAATGATGATAATAATCATTGACCAGGGCCAGAAATTGGCACATCGCTCAGGCCAACTAACGCGACTTATTGATCCAGCTCCCGGATTATTATTACTAGCATCACCGGAAGGCGAATTCCCGACCTCGTCGTTTTCACCTCGCTTATAGGAAAATGGTGTTACCCACTAAGCTAATGGCGCTGATCGAAGGTATCGTTGGTAGGTATATCCATCCAGTTGACCTATAGCAAGAGTAATGTAATCGGTCTTCATTAGTGGGTAATGGGTACCCACAATACATCTGAACCGGATAGGGAACAAAGTCGATCTGAACAGCACCGACATGCATAATGTGAATACTAAAACGTTAGTTTAAATTAGGTCAGGGTAGGTTCACTTGAGTTAAGTTACGTTACATTATCACCGGTTAGGTCACGCTAGGTTAGGTAAGGCCTGGTTAGGTTAATTTAGTAATTTTCAGTGAAATGTATCATGTAACTTTGGTTTAATTTGAAATCTGAAATCCATATAGGTCGAACGTCGCCATTGTACAATTCGATTTTGTTCATGTATCGCATCTGAGCAATTTTAATTCTCTATTTTAAAATAATTCAATAGAGAAGCGAAAGGTAAGCTTTAAATCAACGAAGAGGGGAATAAATGAAGAACAAAAATGAAGAATAAATAAAGAGGAAATTAATATTCGTTTTCCTTTGTATTAAAAAGTAAAGAAGAGAGAGAGAGAGAGAGAGAGAGAGAGAGAGAGAGAGAGAGAGAGAGAGATGAGCAGTAAGTGAAAATGACACCGAAAATGGAGCCAAATTGATGGAAGAAAATGCCGATCGCTTTTGTCATGCATTTCGCCCGATATTCTTGAGGAAAGAAGCCATTTTGATATACGGCAGACCCATTACCGCGTCTAATCCGATTTCCGTCGTCGCGTCACTGGCATTTTTTTTTGTAACACGTTGAAACATGCAAATCACCTGTCTGTTTACATCATCAGTCAGTTAAATTTTGGGAACATTTCCATACAGGCTCTAAACTGCGTTGTAATTCAGTTTCTGAAGAAGTGTAGCCTACTAGAAATTCATGCATATGTTTATATATCAAAAGATACTATGGAACAGTAGCTTTTAGATACATTCAGTTAAAGGGAGAGGTGGGAGTGTGTGTGTGTGTGTGTGTGTGTGTGTGTGTGTGTGTGTGTGTGTAGGTGGGGATGAGAGAAAATCAAAGAGAATGGGATATTATTAATTAGGTAGGTATGCATCATCTTAAAGGGTCTCAGTAGGACGGGGTTAACCCTAGTCGGTCCAGATTGCCACAATCCCTAAGTTCAAACTACGATGTTTGAGATTATTGGCGACCACCGAACAGGATGGTTGGTTATTCTGTTGTAGGTCCTTCGTACGACTGAAGGCATTAATACGAACGGTAACGCCACCAACTGCGAAAAATAAGTCCCTTTTAAAAGGAGAAAGGGGGTCGAGCCAAATACATATTTTGCAGCGGGTTCGTCACTGCAACCCCTTTCCCCGTGTCTGAGACTGGCTTGGGACAATCTTTGCCCGAGTTAACTAACACTGATTGTCACGGTTAGTCTGCAAGATCAAAACTGCGCTTCCGGTTGGTTGGCTCTTTAAAAACTTTATTTAAACGTTAAAAAAGTCCATAATTTTCGCAACCAGCTTACAACAAAACAAACTTAAATGTTTACATGTACACCTGTGTCCGCATAAATTTGTACACATAAAATATTTCAGGTGAATTACATAAAAAAAAATACTCAAAGTAATTCGTATTCGACATCAATTACAAACTCATTTTAACACAAGAATTCCAAACTGCGCAACAAACTCAGCAACAAAACCTTTGAACAATTTTCAAGACATTTATGAACTTTCTTCAAATTCTAAACTTAATGAACAAATCTGTCCTGCAAAGCACAAAAACAAAAAATTATATACGTTTCATATCACAGCCACACATATCAATTTTGTAAAAGGATATAACAATGTAATTTGAAGACATAGAACGTTGACAAAGACTTTCTTTCACTTCCGAACAGGATGGCTTCTCAGCGTGCCGCTACAGCAGTGGTGCACAAACTTTTTTGATGTGAGGGCCAAGCGAAGAAAATAACTAAATGTATTAGCCTACTTACTTTCCATCTAAGTCATAAATTGGGTCACTTTTATATTCTAACGTTTTCATTGAATTGAAAAGACCCGTGGGGCCACTGAAAAGACCCGTGGGGGCCACATTTGGCCCGCGGGCCAGGGTTTGTGCATCACTGCGCTACAGTAACTGTTTATTTGGCAAAACGCAAACAAATACGCTATGCACTCGTAATTTATGCAGTAAATTTATACAATACACACACTAACACACCAACACTATACACTAACACACCCCAGGTGTGTAGGCAAACATAGTGCGCATATTCGAAAAAGAGAAGGGCCAGATTTAGAGAATTACGAACCTAACCTTAGGTTAAATTAGATTAATTTATGAGACTTTACCACCTTTCCATCTCTCAAATATTTTCACGGAATACCTATTTGTCTTATGGTATCCGAATAATAATAATAATATAATAATAATGATAATAATAATAATAAATAATAATAATAATATCAGTGCAATATTACCTACACGCTTTGCTTCATATACCTTCATATACACACATTTATTCTCTCATGCGGGTCCGCACGCACACACGGTCAAGCACGTGGGCAATATCTCTCTCTCTCTCTCTCTCTCTCTCTCTCTATATATATATATATATATATATATATATATATATATATATATATATATATATCAGCTTATCAAAACGGCATCGTTTCGAACGATTATATTTTCCGCTTGAAAACGTAAATTATCGTAAAATATCGAAAATTATCGTAAATTATCGAGTTCAAAGTGTTTTCGGATCCATAATTTTAACCAAGATTTAATAGAAATATTTTCCCAGCATTTAACGAAGTCTGGGAGAGGGTGGGTGGGGTGGGGTGGGGGGGTGGGAATTCTGGAAAAAAATTGACGTTTATCTCAGGAAGGAATGTTTTATGCGAAGCTAAAGACAGAGAATTTTCCAAGTTTTGAAGCATCATTATGAGAATATTTTCTTGAAGTTCTTAAGTTGCAAAAATTACGTGCTGTTCAAGAAAGTAAGAAAGGAAAAAAGTGATGGAGGGGAAAAAAGGGGGAGTTTGTGAAAAAGTTTGATGAAAGTAGAAACAAATTTTCCTTTTGCCAGTCACACCCCTTTAATAGTGGAAAATATAACCTTGTAAGATCATTTTACCCCCCTCCTAATTTCTTTATTTATATATATATATAGTGTATAGTGTTGGTGTGTTAGTGTGTGTGTATTGTATAAATTTACTGCATAAATTACGAGTGCATAACGTATTTGTTTGCGTTTTGCCAAATAAACAGTTACTGTAGCTGCACGCGGAATGCTGCAGAGGGGTCGATCGCAGGTCGATCCTGAGCCGTCGTTCAAACCCTCATTAAGTAACATTAAGTAAGATAGATAGATAGATAGATAGATAGACTGATAGATAAATAGATAAATGACTTTCTTTTATTTTTATTTGGAGATGTACGTAAAAGGTGTAATTTCTAATAATTACCGTCCTGTTGATGATAAATTTGAAGAATGACGTATTTTTTTACGCACGCAGACATAAACTTCAAATAAAAACGACAATTTTTAAACGCACCTTTCAATTATCTCAACGTCAAGTAATTTTCCCACATCCGTGACCGCAAATGCTGAATTTTCATTACAGCCACCTTACCATTACGTAACGAATATACAGTGTATGTATATATATATATATATATATATATATATATATATTTAACTGCAATGACCGCGCAGTATATTAACGTATAGAAACGACGTAAGTATAGAGGAGTGTTCTGCACACGAGGAAGAGAAAACAAACAAATGAAAAATAAGGCACCCGCCCGGGAATCAACCCAGGATCTTCCGATTGCCGGTCAGACGTGCTAACCACTACACTACGGAGCCACGATAGTCAGAAGTTGTAATTCTCCTACATAGGGCAGAAACCAATGCCTTGAGAGGGCACCCTCGCAAATCGTGAATATGTACATTTAACTGCAATGACCGCGCAGTATATTAACGTATAGAAACGACGTAAGTATAGAGGAGTGTTCTGCACACGAGGAAGAGAAATAACAAACAAATGAAAAATAAGGCACCCGCCCGGGAATCGAACCCAGGATCTTCCGATTGCCGGTCAGACGTGCTAACCACTACACTACGGAGCCACGATAGTCAGAAGTTGTAATTCTCCTACTTACGTCGTTTCTATACGTTAATATACTGCGCGGTCATTGCAGTTAAATGTACATATTCACGATTTGCGAGGGTGCCCTCTCAAGGCATTGGTTTCTGCCCTATGTAGGAGAATTACAACTTCTGACTATCGTGGCTCCGTAGTGTAGTGGTTAGCACTTACGTCGTTTCTATACGTTAATATACTGCGCGGTCATTGCAGTTAAATGTACATATTCACGATTTGCGAGGGTGCCCTCTCAAGGCATTGGTTTCTGCCCTATGTAGGAGAATTACAACTTCTGACTATCGTGGCTCCGTAGTGTAGTGGTTAGCACGTCTGACCGGCAATCGTAAGATCCTGGGTTCGATTCCCGGGCGGGTGCCTTATTTTTCATTTGTTTGTTATTTCTCTTCCTCGTGTGCAGAACACTCCTCTATACTTACGTCGTTTCTATACATATATATATATATTATATATACTATATATATAATAAATAATTTAGGGTGATTCAAAAAAATCAAAGTTTTTTTTTTTAATTGTTCAACCTGTATTTTTGTTCCCTATGACAAAAAAGTAGTGTATGCCAAATTTGGTGAATTTTAAATAAAATTTACTATGTGCTACCAGGCGTCAAAGTTTCACTTTTTTTCAATTTGTTTGTTTTTACAACTTATGATTTTATGTTTAATTGTTTATATTTCAGAATTTTTAATTGTTGTTTGGAACTCGTGATTTTGATACCAATTAATCGATTATGGAAGCTAGGCCTAACTCACCATCACCTAGTTGCTCAGTTGGGAGAAGTTCTACAAGAAAAGAAACTAAAGTATGGCTAATTGGGCAGCCCTCTGCAGTACTAAAAATCCGTATTACCATCAGAGAAGGAAATTATGGCCCTCTTCATGCACTACAGAAATATTAAAAAGCGAGGCATTAGAGAATCATGCTACTCCACTGCAGATGATGTGCTAGCAGTTTGGAAAAAAAACAGGAATACCAGCAAAACAGAGTACATGTAGTAGATAAAATTCAAGGAATACTGAAGGAATGGCAGCTGCTTAAGAAAAACAAAGCAAACAAATTGAAAAGATCACAAAATTTAAATAATAAAGAAGAAAAATGGAAAGATAAACTGGAAAACTTATTTGACATTGCTCATGAGAATGCTATGCAGCTTATAAAAATAGAAGATGAAAATGCAACGTGAGAAAGAACGTCGTGGAAAAATGGGTACCATTGATAAGGCTGTTGCTAAAAAAGAGCAAAGAGCAGCAGAAAAGCAACATTATGAAAAGAGGAAAGCAGAAGAAGAGATCAAAAGAAAGAAGAATGAAGAGGCTGTCATACTCACCAGTACATCATCAGAATCAGAGGAGAGTAAAAGTGATGAATCTGGTTTCTGTGCTGCACAACCTTCAACATGGAAAAGTAAGTTAGGTAAACGTAGAAAATTGTTTGATGATAAATTATTAGGAAGTCTTGATGTTGCAAAATTGAGTGGCAGAAATGCGTCTCTAGTTTTAATGCCAACAATCAGACATCGCTTGAATGGGGCATCTGCGAACAAATAAAATGCGTGTGTTTCGATACAACGGCAGCCAATACTGGTCCTAGAAATGGTGCAGCTATTCTTCTAGAACAAAAATTCGACAACGATTTATTGTGGCTGGCATGTCGACACCACATATTTGAAATTATGCTGGAAGCTGTTGTTTCAAAGTCTTTATCACCATCTTCTGGCCCAGATATAGTCCTTTTTAAGAAGTTCAGAGAAAAATGGTCAAGCATTAATAAGGAGGACTACGAAACAGTATTATCAGATCCAGATATCTATGAAAATATTCATGACATCAAAGATGACATAATATATTTGCAGCAAATCAACTAGACACATTCCAACCAAGAGACGATTACCTAGAACTATTGCAGTTAACAATTATTTTTTTGGGAGGTGAACCAAAAGGTGGAATCAAATTTAAACATCCAGCGGGACTTCGTCGGGCTAGGTGGATGGCCAAAATTACATAGTCATTAAAATTTTTTGTTCAAATCTCAGTTCAAAATTTCAGTAAAAGACAAAAAAGGACTAAAAGACATCTGTCTATTTGCTACTCGGTTATATGTAAAGGCATGGTTTACAGCTCCTGTGTAATCTTGCGCTCCTCGTCTTGATCTGGAATTATTACAGAATCTTGTAGTCTACAAACAAATAAATGACACAATTGCATTTGTTGCTATTAAAAAACTGTTAAGTCAACTCTGGTACCTATCACAAGAACTGGTAGCGTTGGCCTTTTATGATGATGAAGTGCCTACTGAAACAAAAAACAAAATGGTAAAGGCCTTGCAAAATAAAACAGAAACTCTTCCTGCAAAACGGGCTTTTCTAGATCCTGCACTTATTCTAACGAAGAAATTAGAAGATTTTGTCACATCAAATACTCAAAGATTCTTTACAATAACAGAATTTAGTTCAAAATTTTTACTCAAAGATGCTAAAGAATGGCATAATGATGAAGAGTTTAACTCCGCTAAGAAATCTATCAAACAGTGGAAAGTCGTGAATGATATAGCGGAAAGAGGAGTAAAATTAATGGATGAATATAATAAAATACTAACACATGACGAAGATCAAAAACAATTCATGCTACAAGTAGTGAAAAACTACAGGGCTGTTTACCCTGATAGAAAAAAGAAACATTGATGAAGTAAGGACAGCTAATGTCTCAAATATCATTCTAGTTTAATTATGCATGCTTGTGGTTATGGTAGGACCTACGGGGGAGCTTTCCACATTAAAAAAAAGCAATGAGCCTTGTACTGTACCTCCTGGGTAGTGTGGAAAAATTTGACAATTTGAGTCGTTCTGTCAATTTTTAATTGCTGGTAGCAACCCTTAAAAATTAAAAATTTGCTAAAATATTTTAGGATAGTTATTTTTATGCTGAAATTAACCATTTAAAGGGTTGAACACATTAAAATAATTTTTTTTTTTTTACCCCCATATTTGAATCACCCATACATATATATATATATATATATATATATATATATATATATATATATATCGGCTATTGATTGGTGGCGTGGAAAACGCAGTTTAATAATGAACAGGAACACCAGAGAAAATACAAACATCCTTCAAGGTTTAATAGTACCAACGTTTCGGAATGCACTAATTCCATCTTCAGGGCTAAAACAATAAAATACCAAATCACATACAAGATTACAGAATACAAATTGCTTAATAACAATTTAAAATAAACTTAAAAAAAAAAAAAATTATAAAAAGTAGCTAAGAAAATGTAAAACATTAAAACTAAAAGGTAAATAAATGTGAAGTTAAAAAGTTAAAATTATAAAAAGTAAAAGCATTAAAACTGAAATGTAAATAAAATAAACTAGTACCTTAACCAAAACATAGCAGATCTATCGATGATTCGTCAGAATTTAGGTCTGGTTTTAGTTTATAAATAAACAGAGACTCCATAATTTTAAGCTTAAGGTCAGAGCTTCCAGCAGCAAGTACGGTGAAATTAGACTGTGAAATTGGGTGGTTATTGTTGTGCGAGTGATTACGTATGAGAGAATTAGGTGGTTTGCCAAGGGGTAAATTTGTACGGACCGATTTACCGAGATGTTCGTAAATACGAGATTTTAAATGTCTTTTAGTTTTACCTATATATGACCCCATACAGTGGTCACACTTGTATTGATAAACTATAGATGACTTAAGAAGTGTAGGTATAACATCCTTGTATTTAAATAAATGATAAATCGATTTAGACGGGGTGAATATAATTTTTATACACAGTTGTGGGTAGAATTCCTTGAGCAATTTTAAAAGTTTATTTCTAATGTTAAAACTTGAGGTTCCCATATAGGGCAAAGTGAAATACAGGATATCTTTGGGGACTGTAATTAAGTTTCTAGTTGTAGGGCTTATTAGTCTGTTTAAGGTTCTGCCTATTGTAGTCTCGACCAGTCTAGAAGGGAAATTATTCTTGGCAAGGAGTTTTCGGATGAAATCTAGTTCATCGTGTAGTTTGAAGTAATCTGAACAGATATTGAAAGCTCTATTGGTCAGAGTCGAGATTAAATTTCGTTTGAAACCTAAAGGGATAAAGGAAGAAAAGTTCATAGTAAGATTGGTAAATGTCGGCTTTCGGTAAACGGAAGTTTCAAAAGAGGAATTAGTTTTTATTATCTTAATGTCCAAAAAGGACAGAGAGCTATTAGATTCAACTTCTGAAGTAAATTGAATGTTAGGGTACTCGCACTCGCACAACAATAACCACCCAATTTCACAGTCTAATTTCACCGTACTTGCTGCTGGAAGCTCTGACCTTAAGCTTAAAATTATGGAGTCTCTGTTTATTATAAACTAAAACCAGACCTAAATTCTGACGAATCATCGATAGATCTGCTATGTTTTGGTTAAGGTACTAGTTTATTTTATTTACATTTCAGTTTTAATGCTTTTACTTTTATAATTTTAACTTTTTAACTTCACATTTATTTACCTTTTAGTTTTAATGTTTTACATTTTCTTAGCTACTTTTTATAATTTTTTTTTTTTTTAAGTTTATTTTAAATTGTTATTAAGCAATTTGTATTTTGTAATTTTGTATGTGATTTGGAATTTTATTGTTTTAGCCCTGAAGATGGAATTAGTGCATTCCGAAACGTTGGTACTATTAAACCTTGAAGGATGTTTGTATTTTCTCTGGTGTTCCTGTTCATTATTATATATATATATATATATATATATATATATACAGTGTGTATATATATATATATAGAGAGAGAGAGAGAGAGAGAGAGAGAGAGAGAGCATAGTTTAAAACATGCAGTGGCAAACAGTTTGAAGGAAATTACAGCGTATTTACATTTGAAGGATTAATCAAAGATAGCGTAATTTGTAGAAAATGTAAAATCACTGTAATTTTTATAAAAAATGTGAAATCAAAATTAAAAAGTTTTTCAAAATTAAATAATCTTTGTTGTTGTTTTTTTAATTACCCGAATTCAAATTCAAAATCTCTGCGTGTGAAACTTTCGATAATCCCTGATTTTAAAGGAATTTTTAGATTTATAATGTTTATATACAAGTAAATGATTTTCATCCCATCCCATCCTCGTAACTCTTCATATATATATATATATATATATATATATATATATATATATATATATATATATATAATATATATATGAAAATTATTTCACGAAAGTAACACGTGAAAAATATTTATGATGAATAAAACCACGAAGGAAAGGAAACACAGAGTGGTGCTCAAGCGCTTTCGTCTGGTAACATCCTCAGGAACACTGAAGTAAATAAAGAGGATGTTATTAGACGAAAGCGCTTGAGCACCACTCTGTGTTTCCTTTCCTTCGTGGTTTTATTCATCATATATATATATATACCGGGTGGCCCAATAAAAATGGCACGTGAAATCCCGGTTTCTTTCGCAACTTCACGTTCACTTTTACTTGTTCCGGTTGTTCCTCTTGACTTAAAACCATTTCATTTACTTTTTCAATGTTTTCTGGCGTTCTAATAGTTCTGGTCGACCACTTCCCAGACGCCGTTGACTGCTGCCGGTTTCTTTAAGTTTTTGTAAAAAATGCGCCACAGTTCTTTTTTTCCAATTTCTATTTGGAAATTCGTAAAGGATTCTGTTTAATGAATATCCTTTTTCTTCACGTAGTGTTTGTATAATGTTCTTATCAGATTCTCTCAATCCCATCTTGAGGGGTCTGGAATAGAAAAATTTCATTTAAAATTAGGATCAAGGAATAAATATAAATGCGCAACTTTTTTTTTTATATATTTTTTGTGGAAGCCAATTTCGGCATTATATGGGCTTATAACCATCAAGCCATAGAATAAGTATTTAAAGAGAAAAGAATTATCTTTCATTTGGTTGTTTTTTTAAGTCCCTAGCTGCAATGGTTATTGAGATATCACTTCTCAAAATTGGTGCCATTTTTTTTGGGCCACCCGATATATATATATATATATAATATATATATATATATATATATATATGGTGGCGCAAAAGTTACGAATCAGGTCATCACTGCATAAATTATAAATTTTTTAACTAAAAAATTATGAATTATAATATTTTAATTAAAAAAGTAATTTTTATTGAAAAAAAAAAATATAGGCGGGTATAGAACGGAAAAGATCCATTCTCTCTGGCTACTTTGACTCCTGACTTTTGCGCCACCCTGTGTGTTGGTGTGTGTGTGTGTGTTGTGTGTGTGTGTGTGTGTGTGTGTGCGCGCGTATATTTTTTTTTTCCTTCTTTTTTGCCTTGAAATTATTTGAGTAAATCAATAAATCGGGATTACGACATTTGATGGATTGACATTCTGTCGATAAGTATATTGTGAGTAAGATTAAGTTAGGTTAGGTCACCATAGGTTAGAATAGGTTAACATAGGTTAGTTTAAGTCGATCCGATGAGTAGGCATGTCCCAATAAATACCTGTTTACGCATTTTCTATAAGTAACCTTTTTCAGGGATATATATACACGTTAAATTTATTAATCTAAGTTCTATATTTCGAGAAAGCCTATATATATATATATACACACACACACCGTTCGTGTGTGTATAATGTATATATATAATTATTTTTATATATATATATAATTTTGGCGCCCGATAGCTCACTGGTTATAGTGGCAGACTCAGAGTGCTGGTTAGCTTCTCGTTCCTGGCATCGAGTGGAGATGAGTTAGCCACTTACTCTGTTTCTGCTCTGGTGACTCTTCGGGAACACTCACCCCCACGTACGTCGTCGCGAGGGAAATGATCTTGGATGTTTAATAATAAATTTACATAACAAATGTATTGCCTTTAAAGATTAATTAATTTCATAATTGTTAATGTATTTTAAAATAAATTTACACTTGACAGAGTGAACTCTCTCTCATCGCTTTCAAAGCGGGAGTTTATAACTAGTAAACTCGCAGCGTTTGACCTGTTGACATATTTAATTAAATTTTAATTATTTTAATTAATATTGAAAACTTATCATCTTTTTTTTTATAGAAAAGTTTAACTATTTCAATATATATATATATATATTAGGTCATACCATAAGTAATGCGGCATTTTTTTAATTTTTTTTTTTTTTCCATTTTTATCATTATTTTACGGATAGAAATCAAACAACTCTTTGAAGTTATTTATATTTAAATAAATATTTATTTAAATATAAATAACTTCAAAGAGTTGTTTCATTTCTATCCGTAAAATAATGATAAAAATGGAAAAAAAAAAAATTAAAAATGCCGCATTACTTATGGGATGACATATATATTATATATATATATATATATATATATATATATGTTCTTGTTTTGAATAAAGGTGAAGTACTGTATCTCACCTTTTCCTGAGTAATTTAGTTTAGTGATAAAAGAAGTGAGTTGTACAGTAAGTCAATTTTCTAAATGAACATACACAGATGATCTCTCTCTCTCTCTCTCTCTCTCTCTCTCTCTCTCTCTCTCTCTCTCTCTCTCTCTCTCTCATAACTAAATCCAATTATTACTTTCACTGCAAAACATTATATTCAAACCTAAAAGTTTCTAAATTTGAGGGCCCCCCTTAAGTTTGAGGCCCAGGCCAAATGGCTTACGAATATAAATACAAAACATTTGCGGTCAAATTAGTATCTTTAAGAAGGCAGGCCGAGAGCAATGTAGCAGAATTATAAAGACGCTCTGGCGATTGTAATAAAATTTGGGAAGTCGGATCTATTTATTACGTTTAATCGCAATCCAAGATGGACTGAAATCGCTAAAAGTATTGAAGCTTATCAAAGACCAGAAAATCGGCCAGATATTATTGCAGGAGTTCTTTACGTGAAACTGAAAGAGCTACTTCATGATTTAACAATAAACTTAGGTTAGATTAGGTTAGGTTAGTAATTTTCTTGTTCTTGTACAAAAATCCACTCGATTTCCTTAGTATATATTTTAAGATTTTAATTGTTTTACTTATTATTAACCAACCATTTTTTCTTCTATGAACTTTTCCTCTATCTGGTTTCGTTTAAAAGTTGCGTATCTGCGTACGGGTTCGCACCCGGCAAGATTTTTCACTATATTCCAGCTAAACAAACCAAACGGAACATTTTTTCTTCTATGAAACTTTTCTTTATCCAGCTTCGTTTCAAAGCTGCGCATGCTTTGTGCAGACGAAAAAATAAATATTCTTAGGATCCTCCCGGAACAGAGACCTTTCCACGGGTGTAAGGGTGACTACCCAACTTGAGCGGTTTTCGAGAAAAATGCCGGACAGACAGAAGCCCCAACAGAAGGACAGAAACTGCGTATTATTATTATTATAGATAATAATGGTTGTGTTGATATATATATATATATATATATACAGAGAGAGAGAGAGAGAGAGAGAGAGAGAGAGAGAGAGAGAGAGAGAGAGAGAGAGAGAGAGAGAGAGAGTTTTGTCTCAAACTCGCTTCATCTGAAACAAACTTATGTTTCAGGGAGCCCCTGTGAAGCAAAACATAAATAGGGGCATCGTCATATCGGGCAGAAACCTTGTCATGAGGGGCATCCATCGCTCCCAGAGTGGGACGTACACGTGCAAAGCCGTGAACACTCAGGGCACGGGAATCAGCCCTCCAGTGAACATCACTGTATTATGTAAGTATACTCGTATTCACTGTACGTAACTGCATATACAAACAGATACGTACATACACTGGTTTGGATTTTGCTTATAACTGATGAGTGAGAGTAAGACTGCTAAAAAATATAAATATTTCATCAATCTTAAATTTTTCTTCATTTTTCTTCATTGTTAATTCATATATTTTGTTTTACTTCTTCCCGCGCGGGAACAGGGCGGAGATATTGTTTCAGGTTTGTGTTGTGTGTGTGTGTGTCCGTCCTCGTCTCCGCGGTAACTCTAAAACGATCCAACCGTTCGAAAGTTCTGTGAACGGAAGTTTACATCTCTTGGTGCGGTTTGTTTGTTTGTTTGTGTTTGTTTGTTTGTTTGTGTTTTGTTTGTGTTTGTATTTTCTTATTATTTCTGTATATGAATAATTTCTTCACTCTAATGTTAAATTCCAGATTAATAGAACTGATTTTGCTCTCATTGAAGAGTTTGTTCCCCTTCGTATTGCTCAAAGTAAATCACCAGAATTATATATATATATACTTTAGATGACTTCTAACGGGGCTACGTCCTGGTTGATATCGGTCATTCTACTTTCCGCGATCAGCGAAGTTAAAGGGACATTGGGTCTGGGTAGTAGTAGTAGTTTGATGTAGCGACCCGTGGCTCGGATTCCACGTAAATCTGTAGGTCCCCTCTGTCATATGACCTTAGATGTTGCAACGGAGGTTAAACAATCCAATCAAAACAAAATATCTTCAAACGACGGTTCGTGTATATAAAAAGACCATGAAAAATAGAGACGCGGCAATTTCAAAGATTTTAAATTCTCCAAAGTCGTTCAGTTACCATGGAAACCAATATATGTGTTTTGAAGGAAACCATTTATTTGGAATAGTATTTTAAAATTTGTAATATTATCAATACTTTTCAACTCAAAAAACAATAACTGTTAGAGTGCATACATTGTTTCTTAAAATGCCCTTCAAGATAAATGATCTCCTTCCTAACACACATATATTGGTTTCCATGGTAACTGAACGACGTTGGCAACATTAAAATCTTTGAAAATGCTTTGTCAAATCTTTCTTAGTCTGATTTGCAAAATTTATGCCCGGGTTCGAGACCCGACGGCAACCGGCGCGCAGCAAAACCCAGCTGTTCATCCTTCCACACAATAAAGAAAGTGGTTGGTAGATAAATGGGTACCCTAGGTGGCCTAGTGGTTAAGACGCTGGGCTGCTGGTGGGGCATGGTTCGGATTCCACGTTAAACTGTAGGTCTAAGGTGGAGTGAACAGCTTGACCTTCGTCAGAATGAACAATTCGGGCGGAAGCTAACCAAAGGTAGGTTAAGGTTAATATATATATATATATATATATATATATATATAATACACACTCTTAATTTGTTTTTTTACTGTTAAAGCTCTCATTGAATAAAGAATTAGTGTATGCGATTTGAAAGGTCAGGAAAATTAAAATATAATTTATAACAGTTTTGTCTAATGAATATTTAATAATTTTTTTTTCCATTATTTCAAAACTTTTGTGGATTTTGTAAAGAATATCGTATTTTGAGATTTCATATTAAATCTATTCTTACGAATCGAATTTGAAAGCATTTTTTATTCAAAATGTTTTCCCGAGAAACAAATCCCAAATTAGAGAAAAGTTTATTGGGTCGATAATGAAATAATAATTAATAATAATAATAATAATAATAATAATAATTAATAATAATAATAATTAATAATAATATAATAATAATAATAATAATAATAATAATAATGTTTGGGGTTGTTTGATCTGTTTTGTAACTGCGAAGGTTATGTAATGAAAGTGACCTTCAACTGTACTTGGGATCGTAACTAAGTGTCGCTACATCATTTGAACGGGGGAGGGGGAGGGGGGAAGGTTCCGCATTCAACTACTAAACAGACTCAACGTCGCTTCAACCTCGCTGATCTAACGGGAAGCGGTGTTGCGACGTAGTCACGACGTAGCCCTCGTGATGAAAGAAGGAGTCTCGAAATTTACATACACTAATGTTTTCATTATACTCAAAATAACACCTTCTAAATTTAGAACTTATAACTTCTTTTTGATGGTGCATTCTAGGGGAAGTTTTTCCTTCTTCTTTTGGATATCAAAACTTCTTCTTGTCAGATGACTGAAAATAACTTCTTTTAATTATACCTAACTTCTTTAGAAAGAAGAAATGACCTTTAAAAACTTATTTTTTGAGTGTTTTGAGGTAAAAGAAGGTAATACTTCTTTGTATAGAAGGTTTTGGGAAGTCTTTGTTTTCTGTGTACTAATTGCTAGGACCTTTCTCAACCTATAAATACGATTGAAGATACGCTTTTGTTTTTCTTTTATTTCTCGTATATTTAACGACCTTGTAAGCTTTAAACTGTAAACTCTGTTCGAATCTACTCGCAGATGCTCCAGTGTGCCAACATGCCCCGGACGTATGGGCGGAACCAGGGAGTCAAGTGACAGCGACGTGCAGTGTAGGTTCCTCCCCCGTCAATAACATCCACTTCTCATGGGTGTGGGTTGCCCCCACTTACTCCAGGAGGATCATGCCGGCGACGGTGAAAGTAAAGGGACTGACATCAAACGTGTCTTTCGTGATCCCTCAAGACAATGGCTCATTAAGCGAACTAGGGCCTAGCAACAAACTAGGGACGCTTCAATGCTGGGCCAGGAATGAAGTGGGGCGCCAAAAGGAACCTTGCACCGTCGACGTCCGGAGACCGAGTAAGTTTTCGCCCTTGATTTCCGTTTAAAACAACTTACAACTTCACTTCCCGTTACAATACCGGAAGTAAATTATCCCCATCATTATGTACGATTTCGATTTTTTAACCCTTTAACTAACGCGCAGTGTACCCCTTTTCGATAACGCCAGATGATTTTGCTTCATCTTGATGAAGGAGATCTGTTTTTATATTTTATAGGATTAAGGTGCCTGTGTATCCTGTGTATTGATGTTTTCTTTGTATTTTTTTGCATTTTCTTACATAACTGAGGCTGATATATATATATATATATATATATATATACTCGCATGTCCATTCCTAATGGAATTAAATTCATATCGTCAAAATTTCCCCTTCTACCATCCTTCTAACATATACTGTATACACACACACACACACACACACCACACACACACATATATATATATATATATATATATATATATATATATATATATATATAAAAATTCACTATAGACTAAAACTTACTTTCATCGTTCATTAACGTGAAATATTATGAGTAACAGTAGCGCCATGAGTGCCATAAAGCCTTATAATGGAGGCACTCCATTCATAACTAATTAAAAGACAAACCCTTAATTGAACGAAACATTTAAACTTCTCTCAGAATTCCAACATCTGCACTTTTAAAGATTTCTCCTGTTATATATATATATATATATATATATACACAGAGCCACATTAAGGCATGCGCCAACGGGGTTACAGCCCAGGAACCCCACAATAAAGGGAGCCCCCAAAAAAAAAACAGAAGAGAAAATTTTTCTGACATTTTTTATAATGTGACATTGAAATTCGTGTTATTCTTATGACGTCAATGCGCCTCGGTGGTGTAGAGGTTAGCGTCGCTGACTACGAATCCATCGGCCCCGGGTTCGAGACCCGACGGCAGCCGGCGCGCAGCAAAACCCAGCTGTTCATCCTTCCACACAATAAAAAAAAAAAGTGGTTGGTAGATAAATGGGTACCCTAGGTGGCCTAGTGGTTAAGAAGCTGGGCTGCTGATGGGGCGTGGTTCGGATTCCACGTTAAACTGTAGGTCTAAGGTGGAGTGAAAAGCTTGACCTTCGTCAGAATGAACAATTCGGGCGGAAGCTAACCAAAGGTTATTTAAATTAATGCTTGTAGCAGATATTACTGTGACGTCATTTTTCTTTGCTGTGACGTCATTTTTTATGTGACGTCATTTTTTTTGCTGCGACGCTATTTGTTTTTCCTGTGAGAAAATACTTTAAATCGTGGGAGTTTTAATGCTGGATTTTAAAATTAAAATTTGTTATGTAAATTTTGATTTTGTTATTTTAACTGAGTGAAGGAATAAAAAAAATTATACCAAAATTCTTTTTTTTTTATTAAGGGATGAAAAAAGCAGAGCTGGGCATTTGCGGCATATTTTGCGGTACTGCGGTACTTGCGGTACCACCGCACTACCACCCCGGGCCCCCATAACGCAGTACCGCAAAGGATCCCTGAAAGTACCGCAGTACCGCTACCGCATTCAAATTTCCGCGTACCGGTTTGGTACCGGTTTGGTAGTGCAGCAGTACCGCAGTACCGCAATATGCCGCAAGTGCCCAGCTCTGGAAAAAAGGCCCCCAAATTTGCTTTAACCCTTGGTCCCCGTAAAGGTTAATCCGTCACAGTACATATATATACA
>JAJOZX010000217.1:1400000-1402500 GCA_023014485.1 Bathynomus jamesi | reverse complement strand
AGATAGATAAGATGATACATGCGGTAATAAGGGTACACGGAATTATGTCTGTGACAACTCAGTTGGGAAGAAAATTCACCTACAAATGTAAAATTTCTAAAAAAACAAGCAAAGATTACTTATTGGTAATATTCTTAAAAGCGAAACTCCATCATTACTAATTAGTAATTTATAATATTTTTTCAGAAATTTTACAATGGTTTCTAGGCGAACTTTTTTCCGGAACTGTACGAATCGATACTTGTATAAACTCTAATAATAATAATAATAATAATAGCAATAATAATAACAGCCGAAACGCGTTGTATTAATAATAACATAATTTTAACATTTTATTCCCCATATTTTGCTTAATTTAACATTCGCAATCATTCATTGTTAATTAACAAAAGATTGTTTAATAATATAATATAATAATAATAATAATAATAATAATAATAAAAATAATTAAATGATCTAGTTCCGGCAGAAATATCAAAATAAAATTAAATCCGGGAATCATTGTATATATAAAGAAATTACGTGAATTTTTTTTTTTTCTTTTTTACTTTTGTTAAAGTAATTTCGTTAATATTTGCAATTGTCTCTTTTCTATTGTACAAAATGTTGAATACCAACTTCTGAATACTTCATCTCGTGTTGTATATATATATATATAATATATATATATATATATATATATATATATATATATATATATATATATATATAATATATATATATATATATATATACTGTATTATATATATATGATTCCTTATTTCACGAAGGTCAAGCTTGTTGCCCCTCCTCTCTCTCTCTCTCTCTCTCTCTCTCTCTATATATATATATATATATGCGTCTCGGTGGTGGTGTGGTTAGCATTGCTGACTAACAATCCATCGGCCCCGGGACCGAGACATGTTGATGGCAGACGGCGCGCAGCAAAACCCAGCTGTTCATCCTTCCACACAGTAGAAAAAGTTGTTGGTAGGTAAATGGGTACCCTTGGTAGCCTAGTGGTTAAGACGCTGGGCTGCTGATCGGGAGGTCGTGAGATCGAGTCTGGGCTAAGACTTTGTAATTTCTGACCGCCGAGATGGAGCGTGGTTCGGATTCCACGTTAAACTGTAGGTCTGAGGTGAAGTGATAAGCTTGACCTTCGTCAGAATGAACAATTCGGGCCGAAGCAAAGCCAAAGGTTTTATATTTATATATATATCCCAGGCCCTCTCAGAAGTTCAGAGAGGCCCGGGCCACTTTCAGCTTTTGAGGCCCATAGCTAAACCCAATTATTACTTTCACTGCAAAACATTATATTCAGACCTGAAAGTTTCTAAATTTGAGGCCCCCCCCCTCTTAAGCTTGAGGCCCAGGCCAAATGGCCCTCCTAGCCTCCCCTCTGATAGGCCCTGATATATCCCTTTGATTCCTATTTTACCTCTTTTTTATACACTTTTTCATGTCATGTTATCGTTAAATGTTATTCACTGTGAAATAAAGTTAACTAAACTCGCATGACACTCCATTCAATCCTTTTAAATATTTACCAATGATAAGCCTCTACCAATTTGTACGTTATACGAGGATGGGCTGAAAAGTAATGCCTCCACTCAAATAAATTTTAAACGGGTTGAAGGATTTTATGGAAACAGAAGCAGATATGTACCTTAGAGTTTATTCTTCAAAACGATACATTTACTTTTCTATAAAATCACCCTCAACCTCCATACATTTACGCCATTTGAAATCCATCCTGGTAAAACTCGGAGCTTTGTCTATGAAACCAAAATTTCACAGCTGCCTTAACTTCTTCGTCAGACTCGTAGTAGCTATTTCCACGGAGATGTTCTTTAAGTTTAGGAAAGAGGTGAAAATCGCATGGTGCTAAATCGGGGCTATATGGTGGATGCGGCAAGACGGTGAATTGCAGATCCTCAATTGCTTCTCGCGTTTGAAAACTAGTGTGAGGCCGCGCGTTGTCATAGTGAACAATGACTTCGTTTTTGTGGGTGCGAATCCTCCTGATCCGTTTTTTTCAATTTCTTCAGAGTTTCAATATAACGTGCGGAGTTGATTGCTGTCCCTCTTTCCGTAAAGTCTTCGAGAACAACACCATTGATATCCCAAAAAACTGTCATCATCACTTTTCCAGCGGATTTTTTAACTTTGAATTTTTTTGGTTGCGGTGAATTTTTGTGCCGATATTCCATGGATTGTCGTTTATTTTCAGGGTCATAATGGTGGACCCACGTCTCGTCTCCTGTCACACTGCTGTGCAGAAATTCATCTTCATTTTCGAAGCGCTGCAGATTTTCTTGCCAAATGCGTAGCCTCTCAGTTTTCATCTTGGCAGTGAGCATGCGAGGCACCCATCTGGCGCAGACCTTTCGGTAACCGAGAATACTGATAAAAATAATGTGTCCCACTCGCTCTTTGGAGATATCGAGAATTGCAGCAATTTCATTTTTAATGCGACGATTTCCACGAATCAGTTCATCAACGTAGTTCCGATGAGACT
>JAJOZX010000217.1:1395000-1397500 GCA_023014485.1 Bathynomus jamesi | reverse complement strand
TTTTCCCACCCCGCTAGGATTTAAGACACACACACACACACACAGATCAGATTTTAGTGTGTGGCAAGTTGTTAGCGTTCTTTTCTACATCATTTTTATCGTGTTGTGGTCCATTTCTAGTCCTTCCTACCACTTTTTATAGCGTCAGTTTCTGGGTCCTTCTATCGGATTTTATAGTGTCCTTTTCTGTGCCTCAGTAATGTATTTTAGCTTCCTTTGCTGTATTTTCTGGATCGTACTTTAGTGCCATTTTCTGTCTTTTGTATTGTGCTTTAGCGTCACTTTCTTTATCTTTTGTATTGTGTTTTAACATCCTTTTCTATGTCTTTTGTATTGTGTTTCAGCGTCCTTTTCTATGTCCTTCGTATTGTGTTTTAGTGTCCTTTTCTGTGTTCTTTGTATTGTGTTTTAGCGTCCTTTTCTTTGTTTTCGTATCGCGTTTTGGCATCCTTTTCTGTTTTTTGTATTGTTGTAACGTCTTTTTCTGTCTTTTGTGTTTTAACGTCCTTTTCTGTTGCTTTTATATCACGTTTGAGTGCCCTTTTTCTATGTCTTTCGTATCGTGTTTTAGCTTCCCCTTTGTATCATTTCAGTACAGAAAAAAAAAAAATTGGTCAAGGTCAGGTAGACATAGAGACATCATCACTGACAAATTAACCTTTACAGAGTATGAAGGTATTTGACATCCATAAGGAATGCTAAACCTAGTTAATTCATATAGATTATATGTGGCAAAAATAAAATAAAATAATAATAATAATAATAATAATAATAATAAGATTAGATCAAACGCAGCATCCAATTTCACTTTGGAACTTTTGAGTCTTTTAAAAGACTGAAAAATGTCATAAGTTGTTTAACTATCAACGAACTTCAATATGGACACTTGTTCAGGTAACTATCTTGCCGTTTAGGGATAGATAATCAAATACAGTTTTTACATTAAACTAAACTAGTTACTCGGTTCTTAACATTTTACCTCGTATTGGACGCACACCGTGCTTCAAACAAAATCACTACCATTACCTCTGTAAAACTGACGCGACTCGTATGAGTTAAAGTGTTAATTTTATCTCCTGTTAGTAAGATTACTGTACTAGTTCACTTATAACTGAAATCAATAATTGTACTAGGTTTTCAGCTTTAAAACTAGTTAATTAATGGCAAACCAAAACACTGAAGAGGCTCCATCTATTGAAGAAAATATTAATTAAGTTTCCTTTCGATTAACTACATACAGATAGAAACATAAATTTACAACTAAATACATTTTACAAATACAGTATGATAAATTTTGAAGTTTACTTGGGTCTGAAATAACGATAGATAAAAATAACTACATGTGTAAGGCGATATGTCTGCTACAAGTACATACTTTCAGCACAAGGACATCATAAGTATGCATGGTACAAAAGAGAGAGAGAGAGAGAGAGAGAGAGAGAGAGAGAGAGAGAGAGAGAGAGAGAGAGAGATTTTGAGGGATGTAAATGATACAAAGTCTGTGCCTGGTTTGAGGGAAGGTTTATAAAACCATATGATTGTATTGTATAAAGTAAGGATTTTGTAGCGATTTCGTGTGTGTGTGTGTGTGTGTGTGTGTGTGTGTGTTAGTGATGTAATGTAAGTCACATCCGCATCCGCGGAACATCCGCACATTTTCTCGCATCCGCATCCGCATCCGCACTTTCGACTGCGGATGTCGTGCGGATGTGGACCGTTGAGATAAAATGTCATTAATAAGCGGAAATTATCAAATTCTACTATATTAATAGAACTAGTTCATTGTGCGCAAAAGTGATGCAAGCGACAAGACGAGAGGCTGTTCTTGTATGAAGTTACTCTCTTGCAACCTACTTAGATCCACGTTACAAAGCTAAGTTATTTTCACCTAGTACATTAGAACGAGTTAAATCATCACTTGGCAAAGCAGTTGAAGAGCTTCAATCTCTTGAATCTGTCGCTTCGCCACCCACCAAAAGAATAAAAGTTTCAGTGACAGAACCAACACCTTCAACAAGCAAATCTATCACAGAATCTGTCTCTCAGTTTCTTGAGTCAAGCAGCAATGACGAGACCTACGCGATGTCAAAAGATGTAGTAAAAATTATCGAGAGCTATCACCAAGAAAAACGCCTGGCTGCATGTGACAATCCTATTAGTTGGTGGAAAAATACGCAGAATATCTATCCATACTTGAGTAAACTTGCAAGGAAACATTTAGCCTGTCCTCCAACAAACGTACCAAGCGAGAGATTATTTAGCAGTGCTGGATTAATATATGATGAAAAGAGAAACAGACTGGCAGCAGAAAAGGCAGAAAAATTAATGTTCCTTAAGCATAACCTTCCTATAATTAAGTTTGAACATTAAACGATGAACATCTTAGTTTACTTTATTTTAATTACTCATTTATAAATATGCCTAATAAAACTTTAAACTTAATATAAATAGTTATCAAGCTAATTAAAGATCTCTTTCTATAAGGGTGGAGGAGGAGGTT
>JAJOZX010000217.1:1370000-1387500 GCA_023014485.1 Bathynomus jamesi | reverse complement strand
ATACATTCTAAGAACATACCAAAAAAAAAAAAATTTAAGACCTTTCCCCGTACGCCCTTTCTATATACTCTCATCCTTCACTCCGTATAAATTCCCTTTCGCCCAAGTTCGACACATGGTTTTTCAAAATACATTTTTTTCACGGCCAAATGCCCCATCCAACCTTTTCAGTCACCTCTCTAAAGCTATATCACACACACACACACACACACACACACACAAAAAATTATATAAATAAATAGAACTTATTATACTATTTTACTTTCAGGGAAAAAGATATTATATATCGTATATGATATAGGAAAAGATTATATATATATATATATATATATATATATATATATATATATATATATATATATATATATATATATATATATATATATATATATATAAAACCTTTGGAATAGCAAACTCAACATCAATATCTGTTGTACATAACCAATGGTCTCATTTCAGCTGTCCAACTTACGATTAAGTGTATTAATAAAGTATTTTCTAATTACATCAGGAATAGAGCTGCAGCTGATAGACCAATTAAGTAAAGTCTTTATAGAGGGAGAGATGGGGTTTGTGGGGTTGCAAAGTTCTGGGATACAAGAATAGGGGTTTATACATTTTACGATCTTTGTAATTTCTCTTAAAACCAAATTTAATTATCTCTCAATGCGCTTAAGAGAACGAAATAAATTCTCCTTATTACAGTATCTGACAGAGCTTTTATTAGTCTAAATGAGATGTTATCCCTCAAGGTGACATTTAAAAGGCATGCCAAAGATTTACTATATATATATATATATATAAAATTTCATTTGTTCATTTGGTGGAATTAAGTTTGGGTTTTTGATCGAGTCAAGGACAAGGACTTGATTTCATTTTAGAAATTTGTAATTTGTAAAAAGGATTTTAAAAGACAAAGAACATATACAGCTAATTAGGAGAAACTGAAGTCTTTTTAACTTTAAAAAAGAATTATATATATATATATATATATATATAATATATAATATATATATCAGCTATTGAGTTGTCGCAAGAAAAGCGTAATTTAATAACGAAGAGGGAGCAATCCAAGAATAAGCACCCCAAATCAATTTAGAGTGCTTTTTCTTGGATTGGGGTCGAACGAGGGTGCTTATTCTTGGATTGCTCTAAAATGGAGTTAGTTGCTCTAAAATGGTTAATTGAATGCCCGGTTAGGTTAATTGTACGCCCTTGATGATTGGTTAGGTTAAGTCGTGATATTTTCGTTAGTTTTAACGAAAATATCACGACTTAACTTAACCAATCGTCATGGGCGTATAGTTGACCTAACCTGGCATTCAATTAACCTTATTTCAATATTTTTATTTTTATTATATTTTCTATTTTTTTTTATTGCAATATCCTTCGTAAACATTAAAATATTTTTCTTTTAAATTTAATTTGAATTGAGGTCGAACTGGGGTGCTGTTTCTTGGATTGGGGTCTAACTGGGGTGCTTTTTTTTGGATTGAAGACTTTGGGGTGCTTATTCTTGGATTGCTCTACGAAGAGGAACACCAGAGAAATGAAAAAGTCTTTAAATTTTTAATTGACACCGACGTTTCGGAATACACACACTCCATCATCAGGGTTAAAATAATAAAATACAAAACACTTTGAGTTACGATAACCAAGCTAACGTTGAAAAGTTAAAAAATTAAAAACGTTTAGTTAAAATTACAAGAAAGACTAGTGTAGGCTGTTCTAGTCTTTTTTGTAATTTTAATTATGTTTTTAATTTTTTAATTTGATGTGTTAAACGATGAATCAGGATCGACCAGTGGTCGACCCCTCTGCAACATCCCACCTTATTTAAGAGATTTGTTGGTGTACCGAATAATCGGCATCGGCACCGGCAGAATCGGGCTATCTTGGCATCGGCCAAATTAGCCGATTCTCTCACCGATTCTTTGAAATTTAAAAATTTTAATTACAAAAACAATCTATATTTATAGCAAATTTAACAGAAAAAAAACACTATTTATGGTAATTTATACTTATTCGAAAGTGTAATTATATAAAAATATTTTACATTCACCGAAAAGGCAAAGCTTAATAAGTTAAATTGCCCATAAATTTACATTTTCTCTAACTAGCTAATCTCTAAATATTATAAACTATTGTAATCTCCTACTCTATATTAATAATAATTCTCTATTAAGGTGTACTTTATAATTTATATATTAAACCATCTTATTATGTTGACTTTATTTTAAGTATTTGAATAATTTTATAAATCTAAATTATATATCCATTTTTTTATTCAAATTGGCCACCAGGAACTTGAAATTTTAGTGAAAAAAATTTTTGTTGTTGACATTATTGAAGAAAGAAAATACTTTCAACATAAAGAAAAACAATTACTTTAAATATTGGTATTCAATTTATGAAACTAAAATAAAGTTATTTTATAATTTTACTGAGTAATAAAACTACTTAACATCATTTTAGCTACGGTGTATAAGTAACAAATTCTGATGCTGTATATTGTGGAGTGAACTAAGAAACAACATTTAAACAAATTTGAAATGTAAAAATATGAAAATTGAATGTTTTTACATTAGTAAAATTTATAAAGGGAATTGATTTTTTAAAATATAGATATCGGCAGTTTTTTAATGGAATCGGCATGGGTATCGGCAGTTTTTCATGGAATCGGCATCGGTATCGGCAGTTTTTCATGGAATCGGTACATCGCTAGTTTCCACTCTCCTCGTGCCCTCGTAGTCAGCCACGCATGGCTGGTCAGGGACTTTGCACAAGAACCTGTTCAGTTGGTTCTTGAAATTATTCATGGTGGTGTGTCGGAGGTTTCTCAATTCTTTCGATAGTGTGTTGAAGAGTTTGTGAACACGTATTCGGAGGGTATTTCCATCTTGACTTTCATGGCCCCCCCTGTTCTAGTTTGTTTTTATTTCACTTCTAAAGTTTGAGACACATCCCTCGAGTATTTTCCACATGTGTATTATATATTATTGTGTATCTTCTACCAAAAGAAGTCATGTATCATTAAAATAAATTATTCTATCATCTCAAAAGAAACTTTGATATCCAAAAGAAGAAAAATCTCTCACTAGAATACATCTTCAAAAGGAAGTTAGTTTATTTAAATTAAAAAGTTTTATTTTGATTGTCGTAGTTCCATTTCTGTTACCGTATCTTATAAGGTGGAATTTTTCTTTGTTGAATTTCATATTGTCTTCCGCCCACTCGAAAAAATTTTTAATGTCATTTTGTAATTTTTATAGGTCACCTCCATTTGATATTTCCTTACATATCTTCATGTGATCGGCGAAACACACTACGACGCTGTCATTAATATCCGCATCACTGTCTGCAAACATTATTGAAAACAGCAAAATGGAGCTAATACTGAACCTTGCGCGATAGAGCTGACAACTTATGAGATTTCAGATTTAGCTCCATTTACTACCACTCTTTCCAGTATTTCCTCTATTCTTAAGTTTGTATTCTATAATTCCACAAATACATTTAACCCTTTAACGCCGAAATTGTTTGTAGGGTTAAGTTATGAATACGTGTATTTGAAAGGTTACCAATATGTAGCGGTCGTCCTTTTAGGGGTTAAGGAAGTCTTCAGCAAAATCGGTGTATATTACTTCTATATTTTGACCTGGACACAATATTTTTAGTATTTTCTCTTGGTGGTCTACTAACTGTAATACAATAAGCACGATTTTCCAGCCCTGAATCCATGTCGGTTCGGAATGAACAAATTCTTTTCTCGTAGGTAATAAACAATTTTGCTTCTAATTATATATTCAAACCACTTTATAAGTCAGGAAGTGAGAACTACTGGTCGATAGTTTTTAGGCATTGCTCTCTTATCTCCTTTATCTTAATTTTTTAATTGGAGTGCAATTTGTCCTATGTCGCGTGATTTCCTCTATAGTAATTATAATGGCTTGGCTATAGTACTCTCTTCGCATTTTTTTTGAGAAACATGGCACTCAATGTGTCTGGCCCTAGTGCTCATTTTTCTTGTGTTTGTAACAGTCTTAATTATTTCCTCTTCCAAGAATTCAAAACCCATTAATAGATTCGTGTCCGTACTAGTTCTCGATTGGTTTGTATCTATGTCAAAGAATTCATCCAGATTTTCTATTTTCACCTCTGGCTATGAGGGCTGAACGCCGAGTTGAACTGTTCATTAAGCAACTCGCTCATCTTTTCTGAGTCATTTGTGTATTCATTTACTCTACCCTTTAACGGACCAATACTCTCTTTACAATTTTTTTTAATTTTTACAAAGTCGTAAAAGTATTTTGGGTCATTTTTTATGTTTTCTGCTAATTTTATTTCCTCTTCATTTGTCTTGTGGATGAATAATCGTTTTAAGTCCACTTCTATTTCGTGTAGCTTTTTACTAGTTTGAGTCTCCTTGCTTCAGTTTTGCATCCGTGGATTTTTTTTATATGGTTTGGTTCCGTTGCCTAAATACTGTTCTGATTTTTTTTTTTCAAGTTTGCTACATTTTTTCTTTCGTCTCTTCGGAACACGTTTCAGCAATATAGGTTTAATTTCGTTTTTTATTATAAGTGGTATTTCTTATGGGTTTTTTTTCTTGAAGTGACAATTCCCAGTCTAATCCCATTAATTTTGCACTTATACTTGCCCACTTAACTTTCACTGAATTCATATGTAATACATCAAATATTCCTTTCATCTCTTGGACTTATTTTTGGTCATCTATTTTCGATTGTATTTATATATCAATTAGCTTATGATCAGAAAAATTGTTTTGTATTACATTTTTATTTATTATTATGTCATTATTATTTTTTTTCAAAATTAAATCCAAAACTTTCTCTTTTCGAGTCTTTACAGATATTTTCTAGGTTAGGGCATAATTTTCTATAATATCTCATAACATTCTTTGCCTGAATTTTATCGTCTTTCCTAATGTTACTATGAACCTTCTCAACACATATAACTTCATCATTTTTCTTTCGTGTTATGAATGGAAAGTTAAAATCCCCACAAATTAAAATATTTAGTGTTGAGGTTTTAACCCTAGACTGCGTAGGTGAATCAAATCGTTATGCATAGCGGGGTCCAACTGAACCAGCTATGCATTTCAGGGTTAAGTAATTTTAACGCGTTTTCGATTTGATTTGTACCGAATTGGAATTTACTTTTTGTGGTGTTTGGTGGGCTGTACACGTCCATAATTATTAAATTCAACTTATTTACTTCTAAAATATGAATTTCGACTGTGTTATTTGATTTGCTTACCTTCACTTCACGTGTGTATGTTTTTTTACATGTAAATGTAACAGCCTTTTCATTTTCTAGTAAATCTATCCGCTTTCTATATGTTGTAATCCTTTATCGTTATTTCCATGTCTTCGATGCAATTTTCACAGCCTTTTTTGCATTTATGCAAGTGTGTTTCCGTTAAGTATAAGATCAATGTGTTGGTTTTCAGAGCTAGATTTTGTAGGTATTGCAATTTGTAATCTGTTTTGTCAGTGTGAGGATCTTGAATAGTTGCGCATGGTAAATTTGGGGATTTAATGGTCCTAGTGTTCGGTAGTATTGGATGTTGGTCGGTATTCGGCTGGTTTTGTCGGTTCCTGGTCGGTGTTATTGGGTCGGCCGTTGCATGAGAATATCGAGAATGTGGGCCTTGGTACCATTGTGGTTGCTGAGTTAAATGTAGCAAACTTGAAAAAAAAAATCAGAACAGTATTTAGGCAACGGAACCAAACCGTATAAAAAAAATCCACGGATGCAAAACTGAAGCAAGGAGACTCAAACTAGTAAAAAGCTACACGAAATAGAAGTGGACTTAAAACAATTATTCATCCACAAGACAAATGAAGAGGAAATAAAATTAGCAGAAAACATAAAAATTGACCCAAACTACTTTTACGACTTTGTAAAAATAAAAAAAAATTGTAAAGAGAGTATTGGTCCGTTAAAGGGTAGGGTAAATGAATACACAAATGACTCAGAAAAGATGAGCGAGTTGCTTAATGAACAGTTCAACTCGGCGTTCAGCCCTCATAGCCAGAGGTGAAAATAGAAAATCTGGATGAATTCTTTGACATAGATACAAACCAATCGAGAACTAGTACGGACACGAATCTATTAATGGGTTTTGAATTCTTGGAAGAGGAAATAATTAAGACTGTTACAAACACAAGAAAAATGAGCACTAGGGCCAGACACATTGAGTGCCATGTTTCTAAAAAAAAAATGCGAAGCCAAGCCAAGCCATTATAATTACTATAGAGGAAATCACGCGACATAGGACAAATTGTACTCCAATTAAAAAATTAAGATAAAGGAGATAAGAGAGCAATGCCTAAAAACTATCGACCAGTAGTTCTCACTTCCTGACTTAAAAAGTGGTTTGAATATGTAATTAGAAACAAAATTGTTTATTACCTACGAGAAAAGAATTTGTTCATTCCGAACCGACATAGATTCAGGGCTGGAAAATCGTGCCTACTGTATTACAGTTAATAGACCATCATGAGAAAATACTAAAAGTATTGTGTCCAGGTCAAAATATAGACGTAATATACACCGATTTTGCTAAAGACTTCCTTAAATGTATTTGTGGAATTATAGAATGCAAACTTATGAATAGAGGAAATACTGGAAAGAGTGGTAGCAAATGGAGCTAAATCTGAAATCTCATAAGTTGTCAGCTCTATCGCGCAAGGTTCAGTATTAGCTCCATTTTGCTGTTTACAATAATGTTTGCAGACAGTGATGCGGATATTAATGACAGCGTCGTAGTGTGGCTGTTGCACGTATTGTTGGTGTACGTATATCTGCGGTCTTTTCTTATTAAGAGTGGCAGTTGTTTTTTTATCATTCTCATTTCTTCTGTAAAATACCCTTCGTTGATCACACACACACACACACACACACACACACACACACACACACACACACACACACACACATATTACCTCATATAGGTCTTTTGAGAATCATCCTATATGAATATAGGGTATTTGAAGCACGTACCACTTTCTGAAGTTTATTGAGAAGGAACTTTACCAACGAGACTTCCACATATGTAAAATTTTGTATTATTCTTTTTGAAGAATTATTCGACATCATTGTCAGTTGCATATTTTATTTGTTTATGTCGTAGACATCCAAAGTACGCCCATAAAAATGTAAGTGCATCAATCTCTCTCTCTCTCTCTCTCTCTCTCTCTCTCTCTCTCACACACACACACACACACACACACACACACACACACACACACAGATTTAAATATATATACAGTATATATACACACACACACACGAGTGTGGGTGTGTATATATATATATTATATATATATATATATATATATTATATATATATATATATAATATATATATACACACACAAATGGGCGGATACATTAAGAAATGTATCTTAGATACAAAATAGAAGATACTAACTTATTATGTATCAAAGATACAAGATGCTTTTTAAGAAACGGCCAAGATACAGAGATACAAAATACATATCTAAACTACTTTTCTTTATACAAGATACTTCTTTAATCAGGTTAAGTTTGGAGACTAGAAATAATAAAGGAAAAAAATAGCTTTTTAAAATCTTTGAAATCATTCTATTTTAAAAGACATTTCTAAAATTAGTTTTGTTAAGCAAACAAAAGCTTTGATAACGTAATCCTTACTGATTTAATTTTGAAATCACGTGTGCGTGGCACTTTTGCAGAGGTTTGGCACTTATAATATCGTAAAAAATGTTCCATTTGATAAGGAATAGAAAAAGTTTTTTTTTATTTCCTGGATTTCTTCGTGATTTGTCTAAATCTAATGAGTAATGACATATTAGAATGAGTAAATATGGCCCAGAATTTATGCTAGGGACAAATTTATTCGAAGCCGCGCCGCTGCTGTGCCACTTTCGGACGCCCACACAATACAATACAAATTAGCGATTAGCGATCATACATATGGCACCTTCCATTAGTTAGAAGATAAGTAAATTTTATTTCAAAAGTCACGATGGCGTAGATTGGTATTCCTGAAATGTATTTTGTATCAAATATACCATTCTGGGATAGGACAAGATACGGCTAAATGTGTATCGGAGCTAAAAGATATAAGGTATTTTTATATTTTTGTCCGAGATAATAGATACAAGGTACAATTTGTATCTAAGATACAGTATCGAAGATAGAGTATCATCGATAGCACCCATATATATATATATATATATATATATATTAATATTTTAATATTAATACGTTTCGCCTTATAAAATTTAAAGACGTGCTCGAAACCTGTTCAAAAAGTTAGTATGAAACAATGAAACGTTCTTTTTTTTTTTTTTGGTCAAAACTGGATAATGGACCTTATTATTTAAAGATCCTTGATAGGTTTGCGGTTATCCATATGAATGTCAAACTAAATCTGAAGAGAGGCGTGGATATATCAATCTCCCTTATTCCTTTTATTTTTATGCAGAAAGACTTGATAATAGAGCCAAGTTCTCTAATACAGCCATCAACCGAAGAGGGCTATCCGGAATTTCTTATCAAGGTATCGATTTTCGAAGGATGGATTTCAGTATGATGGTCATAATGCTTTAATACTCCTAACCCAAATCTCGTACGAGGAACGAATAAGATGAGAGAGAGAGAGAGAGAGAGAGAGAGAGAGAGAGAGAGAGAGAGAGAGAGAGAGAGAGAGAGAGAGAGAGAGAGGAGGGGGAGTGAGTAATGGGGAGGGTACAGAGGGAAGGAAGGAGTCAAAGGAAGCAAACAAAGACGGATGAAATTCATCCGCGTGGCACTTTCTTCTCTTATTAATACTATGATTAATGGGGTCCCCTTCCGTTTATTGATGTTCGCCGCGGCTGAACGCGTTTTCAACCGGGGAAGAAATTAAATCTCGAGGGAAAGATCATTCAAGTTACCTCCAAATTTGATGGTCGTTGATTGCCTTCAATGTTTTTCTTATCATTTAACTCTAATTTTGCGTCCAAAAATTTAAAAATAGGCTCATTTTGTAAGCGAGTTTTAATGCGTTTGAAGCAGTGTTTTAAACCCGTGGGTGGGATTCAGTGGTTAAAAATAGGCTCATTTTGTAAGCGAGTTTTAATGCGTTTGAAGCAGTGTTTTAAACCCGTGGGTGGGATTCAGTGGTTAAAAATAGGCTCATTTTGTAAGCGAGGTTTAATGCGTTTGAAGCAGTGTTTTAAACCCGTGGGTGGGATTCAGTGGTTAAAAATAGGCTCATTTTGAAAGCGAGGTTTAATGCGTTTGAAGCAGTGTTTTAAACCCGTGGGTGGGATTCAGTGGTTAAAAATAGGCTCATTTTGTAAGCGAGTTTTAATGCGTTTGAAGCAGTGTTTTAAACCCGTGGGTGGGATTCAGTGGTTAAAAATAGGCTCATTTTGTAAGCGAGTTTTAATGCGTTTGAAGCAGTGTTTTAAACTCGTGGGTGGGATTCAGTGGTTAAATAACAGAGAGAGAGAGAGAGAGAGAGAGAGAGAGAGAGGATATGGTATCAGCACATACCTTTTCATATAGATTGCAGGAAGGTAATATTACTGTGCCGTATCTATGATTGTACTCGTAAATTATTTAGTTACAAAAATTTAATTTTTCAGAATATATTTTAGAAATTATTTTAGAATTCTTTTTTAAAGATAATAATTTCAAAATTAAATCAATAATAACTTTTTTAGTAAATTAAAATCTATTTATTATTTAAATGTAATTTCAACCGTAATTAATTACTGTGGGAAGGTAGAATGGCACTTTACAACGACTAAAATAATGTAAAAATATTCAACAATAACATTCGCTACATGATTACTTTCATGTAAAGTTTTGGGGGAAATATTTGTCCGTGTTTATTTAAGACTCATTCTATTGAATAGCAATCGGAAAGTCGTTTTAAAAACGCACCCTAAAATAAGAGGACAGTCAGAGACATCTGAAGGGCTGTTGCGAACCAAAATCTATTTAAAAATTATCATTCTGTTTTGAAGTTTGTTAGGTTGAAAACAAACTTACAAAATGTCGATTTTAAAAGCGAAAACTCCTTTATATTCTGTGGCAGATAATTTCATCGTTTTCTGTTAGTGTTTATGACAGTTTTAGGGGATACTAAACGACTTCGATTTTTAACCGGTTTCAAGGATGCACCTTTTAAAATATCACCTCTCAGGAGGAGTTTCCGAGACCCTTCACAGTAGTTTATGGGATTTTTATTCCATATTTATGAGAGTAGGGCAAGTTATAAAAAAAATAAATATTCACCTTCATTTAGGTTGAAAAATACGAATTTATATTCGTTTAGCTTCGTCTTAAGACCAGTTTGCATGTCGGCATTATAACGTTTTTAAAAGAAACTTTTAAGTTTATTCTAAATCTAAGCAATACATTCTAATCTAAAATATATTCCAATTTATGCAAAGAAATTTGGCCGTAATATAGAATAGAAAATGCTTTAGTACCACTGCCAGGCACATGCGTCCTACGTAACCTTGAGCATAACCTGAGAATGAAATTTAGAGCTAGGTATTTAGGGCTATTTCTTCATTTTATAGGCCGTTGCTTCCCCTATTGGATGTTACAAAACGGGTTGGAAGAAATCTTTCCAGCTCTCATGCAATATGGAAGCTTATTTTCAAACGCTTTTTCCTTCATGTTTTATGCTAGTCCTTTTATTGGAAAGATAAATAGGATAGCTTCGTAAGTGCTTTGCAGCAAATGTAAGCAACACGCGTGGAAATGTTAAATAAACAAGAAATGTCTATTTAGATCCAACGTAGCAGTAAACATTTTCCGATGGTAGCTTTAATGTTAATTATACATGTAGCAACTCGATTATAAAATTTCAGAGTGGAAAGAGGAAAAAATGTTTATTTATTATGTTTCTTTGTTCGTTTAAATATTTGAATGGCTAAAAATATTTCAGGAACTAAGATACGGTCATCATCTTTAAAGGAATAGAATTTATATACTTAAAATTTATATAATTTTCCTTAATACACCTTCAGTTACTCAAATTACTCTCCAGATAGAAAGCAGCCTGTTGAAACTAATTTTTAGCATTTAGTGGAGGAGTTGCCATATAGTATTTCTAAAAGCTTTAGCGGAATAATAGGATGTTTACGCGCTTTAGGCTTTCATGATGGGAGAGTCTGTATAATAATATAAGGTCCTAATGGTTCCCCGTTTCAAATCTATAGCTTAAGTGCAGTTTTACGAGAATATTCCATAACTTTACATAATAATAAATGTCACAAAATGGAGAATTATAACTTTATTTACATCTCGTAATACGAAGATGTAAGTACATCAAACTATAACATTACATGATTATATACCCTCATAGTGTAGAAAAAGTAAAATAACAAGACATTTACACTTCATATATACATTTCCATACGTGTGATATTTCCATAACTTTGCAATAAATATAAAAAGCATATAAGAAAAACAATTATTTATATATACTACCTATGTTACCTATTATATGCACATAAGGAAAGAGAACTTCATTACAATAACTAGTAACAGGCAAACTAATTGAAATACACACACACACACACACACACACACACTACAATATATGTATGCATTAGAACTATTATATTAAAGGTCTAATTCTAATCTCTGTACCTTGTTCTCGTTCTAGCTTTCTGGTGCCTAACTTGACTGCCGGAAAAGATTACACGGTGTATGTCTCTTCCCATACGTTGTATGGCGGAAGTCCTTTTAAGCTGGTCGAGGCTTTTAACTTCAAAACAGCGGAGAACAGAATGCGTACGTAAAAGCATTTTACTAATATTTTATGACATTCTGTAAGAGCTACGACAACTTTAAAGACCATTCAATACAGTTTTTAAGAGTCTCTCCCCAAAGTTCAGAACATACACTGTATATAGTTAGCATTATAGTCAGGGTAGTGAATACGTACATATGAGAGAGAGAGAGAGAGAGAGAGAGAGAGAGAAGAGAGAGAGAGAGAGAGAGAGAGCACAGGAAAAGAAAAAAGCAAAGCACAATTTTGTTTTTTCTTTCAAAGAGTTTTCTTAAACTGTTCAAACACTTGATAATCCTTTATGTGAAGATATACTTAATAAATATGAATTAAATATCATGGTAAACACTTTCGTAGACTGTAAAATGCACACACACACACACACACACACACACACACACACACCACGACTGTTTTAGTTGAAAATGGGCTTAGATTTAAAACTAAAAAAAAAAAAAATTTGACATTTTAAATCATTGTTTTCCAACCTATTTTCGTTCAAGGAATTCCAATACAATCTGTTCTTCTTTCGCGGCACCCCTGAGGATTTTCGTTTTCCACTACTCAATATCCATTCCCCCAATACCCTCTCCCCACTCAACACCACGCAGCTTGAAACTGAGCCTAAACAGTATCCATATGAACGTATAACAAGTCAAAAACGTTCAAAATGTCCATATTTTCAGTAACGTTTGAATTTTGAATCACTTTTTTTTGTCGTTTTCATGTAGGACACCAGTGCCATAAAACAGTGCCATAAAGGCTAAACAAATGCCATAATTTGTCACTCATTTTTGGCACTGAATTTTAGAAAGTCATTTCTATAATCAGTGAATTAATTTACTCTGCTTTAAAATCATCAAAAAATACATGTAGAAACCGCGATGAATATCCCTCATCAATGCTCTTGTAACGAAGAGCGGTAATGCTCTATAACTACTCAATGCTCATAGGCCTTTTCTAAGCCTAATAAATGCTTTTGGCATTAACCAGAACAAATTTGTTTATTTAAATACGTAAACTTCACAGCGTGTCATGATGATTGATGAAGGTTACTCGTACGTACGAATGTACGCTTATATTAGCTGTAATGACCACGAAAGTACTCTGTTAATAGTGAGATACAGCTACGCTTATTAATATTAAGTAATTAATTTCTCCAAAATAACTTGAATTCTATTTATAAAAATTTCCGCATATCAATGTACCAGCGTTTCCCAAACTATGGTCGTACGGGGGTGGGGGAGTTCTCCTTGGGGACGCAAGACCTATTGAAGAGGGGCGTCAGGAAGATAGGAAATGAAAAAAATAAAATATAAATCTGGATTCTTTTCGATATTTTTTTTTTTTTACAATCTTTTACCCGGTTAGATTAGGTAAATATTGTTTAGAAAACATGTACTATATATAATGATACATTAATAAATTAAATACCGTACTCATTTTACCTCACACTAATTATGGCACCAATGAATTATATGCTATGAATGCCATTTACAATTGAGATAAGGAGAAGGTGCGCGAACGATTGACCTCAGTTTAGAGAGAAAACTTTAGGAAAGAATTCAGAGCACACCAATTTCTCTCTCTCTCTCTCTCTCTCTCTCTCTTCTCTCTCTCTCTCTCTCTCTCTCTCTCTCTATATATATAAATATATATATATATTATATATATATATATATATATATTATATTGTAATAAAAAAATTATTCCAAGGTCTTTCATGTATTCATCAGTACACTTCGTCAGGGAATGCATTCCTGACGAGGTGTACTGATGAATACATGAAAGGCCTTGGAATCATTTTTTCTTTTTCCTTGTAGGTTTGCATCATTCATTCATTTCACGTGTTTAAGTGTAAAATTCATCTCATATATATACACACAGGGTGTTATCAAATTATGTTTCATAAATTAGTATACATATTCAGGACGTCATAGTGAATAAACAAGTTCGTATGAACATAAATCCGCAATTGTTTCGTTTCCGAGATACATTGCTTTTTGCTGAGAACGATCCAATTAAAATGAAAGTCATTAAAGTTTATCAAAGTTTATTTACAGCAACTACTCAAAATGGTTTCCCTGCATCAGAGTACATGCTTCAACGCGTCGTTGAAAATTTTGCCGCATACGTTCGAAAACACCTACGTACATGGTTGCGTATTGTTTCTGAACAATGTTGAACACGTTGCCACAATTCATCTGTTATTAACTTCTTTCGCATAAACGAGATTTTTTAAATGACCTCACAAGAAAAAGTCAATTGCATTTAGGTCCGGAGACCTGGATGACCAAGCGACGGGACCATGCCGCCCATGTATGTACTCTGGCGCATGGAAACCATTTTGAGCACTTGCTGTAAATAAACTTTGATAAACTTTAATGACTTTCACTTTAACTGCGGATTTATGCTCATAGGAACTTTTTTGTTCACTTTGACGTCCTGAATATGCAGTCCCGTAGCTAGGATTTCCCAAAAAGGGGTGGTCGAAATTGTAGAAAAGCGGACCTTTTGCTGCAACAACCTAGTCACTGCGAAGGGGGTTTAGAGTAGTTTAGAGTAGTTTAGAGTAGTTTGTGGTTTCAAAAAAACGCAAAAAAAAATGCAAGTGTTTATTTATTAAATGATGTTACATATTATATCACATCATAAGTTATAACTATGGTTACAAAAGTGGACCGTTCCTATCAAGGGTGGGGATCGTTCAACCCCCCGACGGCCCCCTTGGCTATGGGCCTGATATGTATACTAATTTGATAACACCCTGTGTGTATGTGTGTATATATATATATATATATATATATATATATATATAATAAATGAAATCCAAACATTATAATTTTTATAAATATTAAAAAAAAATTATAATAGTTCCCCTTTGTTTCAAATGTGTGAAAAATAGAAAATGTTTGAAACAAAAATAGAAAGTCACTTGCATATTTTCAATCCATTTATGCTGAAACCAAAAAATCATTTTTGCAAATATTTTAACATTAAAACCTTAACACAAAAGAATCTGAAATTTTTAAACCAGTTATATAATAATATATATATATAATATATATATATATATATATGAGAAAAGAGCCTATTTACTTTGGTGAATGCATTTGTTAAATTAAAACAGGAGAAAGGAGTTAACTGATTGCTTAGTTGAAATTTTGAACGTTTTACAAATTGTTGACTTTACCAACGTGCCCAGAACAATAAATAAGAGGGTAAACAACTAAACAGTCAGACAAACAGACGAACGAACGAACAAAGTAACCCAAAGTGAGAGAGAGAGAGAGAGAGAGAGAGAGAGAGAGAGAGAGAGAGAGAGAGAGAGAGAGAGAGAGAGAGAGAGAGTTTAAAAACAAAAACGAAACGAAAAGCGTACATTTATTTTAAACAAAATGAACGTCTTTTACGCGAAACGGACGGGAATAAACGAAGCGTAATCTTTATTTCGAATTATGAACGTTATTCCTAAAACGAGCCAGCGTCCGTAGCTCAATAGGTAACGCCGTTTTCCCATTAAGCGGAGTGAAAATACTGAGGTCGGGGGTTCGAATCCCGATGATGCTGGTAATAATAATAATGATAATAATACGGGAATTAGCACAATGGGTCACTTTAGTTGGCCTGAGCGCTGCGCTAAATTCTAGCTTTCCTCAATGATTATTTTCAGTCTCAAAACGACAAACGAGCGAACAACTTGTCACAGTTAACTTAACAAAACGAAACTTAAACTAGAAATAACTTAACTTAACCCGTTAAGTTAGGTTAAATTAAGAGTCAATAAATAATTGGTCTTTGAAGAGTTTAATCCGCTCATTGTTTACGTTTATTGAATTTGGACCCGCGATAATGATGACGATGCGTAACGACGATCATGAAGATGACGACAGCGAAAACGATGAGGACGACATTGTCGATGAAGAATGACGATGTCAGCGAATTTGTCAATAACGATGACGACAGCGAAGACGATGAGGAGGACATTGTCAATGAAGAATGATGACTACAACGAAATTGTCGATGACTTTGTAGACGATGACGAATGACGGAGAAGACGATGACATCATAGACGGTGATGACGATGACGACAACATTGTCGATGACGATGACGTCGTAAGTAATAACGATGACGACTTGCCCTTGATGATGACGACAATAACTGAGGCTTCCCAATTTCTCAAAATCTGGAACCATTTTCAAAGTATGAATGAAAGTAAAAGTTGCCTAGAGCAATTTGATAAAAAATTAACCCTTTCACTGCGGGTGTCCCGTATACAGTTATAAACTTTCGAACCGTATATACGGACCACCGGCAGTGAAAGAGTTAAAAACTATTATTCGGATCAAAGAGATGCAAAAAGTAACCAACTAAATCAATCTCCTGCTCCCTTTCCAAAAAATTTTACTAAAAATTTTGAAACTTTAGTAGGGCAGTGAAATTTCCCTAAAAGAGACAAATCCCTGTTTGAGTGGACTTAAAAAAATAACAAACTGGAAAAAACAGGGTTATTATACACAGGGTGAGCGAAAAGTCCCTGTGCACCTGCAAGAAGTGTAGTGAACCTGTACCTACACTGTGTTGGAAGTGGAAGGTGCACCGGGACTTTTCGCTCACCCGGTATTTATAAACCAACTTTATAAGTTTTATGTTTGAATTTTCGTTTAGTCAATCACCCTTTTAAAGGGGGCTACACCCCAGCCACGTTAGATCAGCGAGGTTAAGCGACTCTGGGTCTGGTCATGCATTGGTTGGATGGGTGAACAACGTTTTCAGCGTTCATATGAAGTAGTGACACGTAGATTGGTGATATTTCAAGTAAAGCTGTAAGTCCCCTCCTTCATATAACGTTCCAAGAAGACGTTACAGGACGTGCAGTAAACTTCAAACATTATTATTAGGTGTTCAAAGTCCAAACAAAAGAGTTTATAAAAACTTTACTTTAATCAAATACTGTTCAAAAGTTAAATGCATGATCTACTATACCGAAAATTCACAAACCCAGTGTTCCACTGTTCCACTCAGACCAATCTTACCTGCAATTTTAACATAGAAATATACAGTATATATATATATATATATATATATATATATATATATATATATATATATATATATAATGTAAAATAACGCACTGTCGCGACGATGTATGAAGAAGGAAACCACTCTTTATATATATATATACAAGGGTGGCCTAAAAAAAACGAGACCAATTTTTTATCACGAATATTTCGGTGGCCGTTGTAGCTAGAGACTTGAAATAAAAATCAAAATAAAATTTAATCAATTCCCTTTCAAATATGTCTTCAACATGATAGAGTCTAGCTGGCCCCTAAATGGCTAAAATCGCCTTTGAAAAAAATTTACTTTCAAAAAATGTTGCGGAAAATAACTCAATGATTCATTTAAATTTTAATATGAGATTTTCAATAGATAAACAAACCCTATCCCGTTCAGTTTTTGATAAAAGACTCGATGGGCCTCCGTCACGATCAACGACAGCTTGCAATCTTGCTCTCCATTTAGAAATAGCCTTTGCAATCGACTCCTGTGTAAGACTTTCCCAAGCAGCAAGAATTCGTTCTCGAAGATGAAGCGCGTTTCTAATTTCTGACCACGGTAGACTTTTTCTTCTAATGCTGACCACACGAAGTAGTCAATGGGATTTAGATCAGGACTGCTGGGCGGCCA
>JAJOZX010000217.1:1357500-1362500 GCA_023014485.1 Bathynomus jamesi | reverse complement strand
ACTTATGAACACCAAAGGTTTCGCCCTTTTCTGAAACAAGTGCGATTTAATACCTTTAAGCATAGACCGGAAGGTTGTTCTTCTACTAAATCCATTTCTTATTGTGGTTCTACAGTAGTCCCTCATTTCAGGTTCTCGTAAATGAGATGAGTCATCTATCAACCACTAACGTTTTTAGACCACTTATAACGTCAAAGAAACTTACCGCGAGCTTTAGTGATGTTCAAAAGTTTTAAAATGCGTACGAAGTAAAAATGCAGGAGCGAATAAAGAGACAAAAGTAGCCTAATGAAACATGTAATAAAGGAACGTGTGCATGGATTCATCTCTAGCAGGTGATAACGTGAAATTTTACAACGAAACTTTTCAACAGTTGATAATGTTAAAACTGCATAGAACTCAAGTCATAAATTACATGCAAATGCACGAAATAAAATTCCCTCAAATATATATATATATATATATATATATATACAGGGTGTCCCAGAATTAACTATCTATTTCAATGAAATCGGACAAATTTAATAAAAACTGACATAATTTTGTGTTTATTACTAAATTATGATACAAAAACAAATAGATTTATAAATCATAAGTCAAAACTTTATTGAGAAGTTTCAACATGTGCACCGTCTGTATCTCTGCAAATTTCAAATCTATCCTCAGCGCTGCGAAACACATTTTGAAGCATTTCAGGTGTTATCTCCCGCACTGCCAACTGGATGCGTTCTTTAAGTTCAGCTAAACTATTGATCTTTGGCGATAAACCTTTCTTTTTATGAAACCCCATGCAAAGAAATCCAGGGGTGTCAAATCCGGAGAACGCGGAGGCCAAGGTCGAGGTCCTCCACGTCCAATCCACCGATTCGGAATGCGTCTGTTGAGGTATTCTCGAACAATTAGAGCATAATGACATGGTGCTCCATCTTGTTGAAACACAACATTATCAAGAATGCCATCATCAAGAAGCTGTGGTTCGAGAAACTGCTGAAGCATATCAAGGTAGACGGTACCTGTTACAGTTGCTTCCGCAAAGAAGAATGGGCCATAAATTTTGGATTTGGTCATTCCAAGCCTCACGTTAACTTTTGGAGAGTCTCTTTGCCATTCTAAAAATAAAACTATGAAAAACTATGAAAAAATTATGAAAATAAAATTATGAAAAAAATTTAGAAATTTATACATTTTTAACACATATTAAACATGATAAACATAAATAAAAGTGTGTTTTTAAAAGTTTTTTCCGATTTCATTGAAATAGTTAATTCTGGGACACCCTGTATATATATATACATACGGTGTCTCAGAAGTCGCGCACCATTGGCTAATATATCTTCATTCAATTTAATTATTTTAAGATAGCTTTTTTATTAATTGTACATACTATTAATTTTATTATTTGAACATTATCGAACATATATTGTAATTAAACATCACTTATAAACCATTTCGACTCGTAAACCTCGTAAGTCTGAATAAAGCCTATGGTGCGCGACTTCTGAGACACCCTGTATATGTGGCGAAATCCACGGGTTTGGTTAAGTGTTGACGTTTCGCTCCAGTCACTGGAACATTCTCAAGTTTTATTAACCGAAGAGAGAGAGAGAGAGAGAGAGAGAGAGAGAGAGTCTTTTATATATCCTTAAAAGAATTAAAAAGTGGGAAGGGAAAGGGGGGGGAGCCGGAAGTTAGTGGTGGTTTCAGATAAGGTTACAAGGATCACCTGAAGATCAGGACCCCCGAGCTTCAATTACCAAATAATATCTTCGTTAAAACTAACGAAAATATCACGACTTAACCTAACCAAACAAGAATACATTGTGGGGGGGGGGGCCTGATCTTCAGGTGATCCCCCCAAAAAAAAAGAACATCAAATAAGGTTACAAAGATTCCTTAAACGACACAACAGACAACTAAATAAACTAAAATGAACTAAAATGAACTAAAAATGAATGCGGTGTGAACGGAGGTAAGGTATGTACGATTCATTGGTTGCGTTTATCGATGTGTTTTTGTTTGATTGAAAAGTAAATTAAATGGTTATACAGGGTGTTCGGAAAGTCACTGTGCACTTATATTTATTTAATAGCATACAATAGTATAACACTGCATATATGATAGAGGTTATGGATGGGACCATCAGAACTTATAAAAGGTGTTGAAAGTGATGTCCTTTAACAGCAATACAGGCCTGGACCCGTCTTATTTTATTTTGAAACACCTTTGTCAGTTCTTCTTTTGAAATGGACCTTATGTACGCAGTTATTGCAGCTTTCAGGTCATCAAGCGTGAGTGGACGATCTCGATTATATAAGTGCACAGTGACTTTCCGAACACCCTGTATATGATATTTTCCTGTCTGCCCGTGTTTAGGTCGAAGTTTTTTCTGCGTTGTACAGGGTGAGCGAAAAGTCCCTGTGCACCTGCAAGAAGTGTGGTGAATCTGTACCTGCACTGTGTTGGAAGTGGACAGGTGCACAGAGACTTTTCGCTCACCCTGTATAAGGGCTAATTCGTAGAGGAGCCTCATTGGGTAATGTAGTGCGATAAGGATGACGTGGCCCTTCTTGAAGTTAATATATATATATATATATATATATATATATATATATATATATATATATGTGTGTGTGTGTGTGTGTGTATATATATATATATATATATGTATATATTATATATATATTGTGTGTGTGTGTGTGTGTGTGTGTGTGTGTGTGTGTGTGTATGTGTGATAGTTGGGTAATTCCAACCGTTCCTACGTTCGACCATCCGCTTCAAATTCGATAATCAAAGAAAGGTCTCACGGAATGAATAGCTCTCAATTCCAATTCAGCCTAAAAAAAAAAAAATTGAAAATCAATCATTTTAATTTTGATTCCTGTCCCGATTCATGCAGAACCGAATCCTCGATTCCAATTCCAGCAAAAAAATCACATCCAATTTAGATTATTATGATTCGAACTGAAATCGTAGTTCAAAGTTGGACTCGATTCTCTAATTCCAAGTTTTTAGTTAAATAAATGAAAATCAGTGAGTAACACCGTTTCCCTATAAGCGAAGCGAAGACACTGAAGTAGGGGGTTCGATTCTCGATGATGTTGTTAATAATAATAATAATAATAATAATAATTTAGGAGTTAGCCCAATGGGCCGCTTTAGTTAGCCTAAGCGTTTTACCATTTTCTGGCCCTTTTCACTGATTAATGAGTCAGGAGGGCCAGAAAGTGGCACACCGCTCATTCCAGTTAATTGCTTCTACTCTTTTATTATTATTACGAGCATTTTCGGGATTCGAACCTGATATAACTTTTCGAAGAGAAAACCGTTATTTGCAATCCAATTTAATTAATTTTTTTTTTAAAAGATGATAGGAAATTTTGTTAAATTTATACTCCTTTATAAATATTTATAATATATAGCATTTTCGATGATTATAGTATAATATATATATATATATATATATCCCTAGACACTGGGGAAATACCGAGCATCTTGAAAAGAGCAAATATTGTCTCTATATATAAAGGGGGATAGGTCTCAAGCAAAGAACTATAGACCAGTGTCATTGACGTCCCACCTCACGAAAAATATTTGAAAGAATAGTCAGAGAGAAAATCTGACTTCTTGGAAACACTGGAAAGATTCAGCGAAAATCAGCACGGATTCCGATCGGGAAGATCATGCTTATCACAACTTATAGAGCATTATAATAATATTCCTAGATGCACTTGAAGGCATTGAAAACTATAATATCATATACACGGATTTTGCTAACGCTTTCGAGAAGTGCGATCATGGTATAGTAGCACATAAAATTAAATATATATATTGGAATAACAGGCAAAGTGGGAAAATGGATCTATAGCTTCCTGAGAGAATGACTACAGGTTATCAAAATTCAAGGTGTATCATCATCAGAATGAGAAGTACGCAGCTCAGTAACACAAGGTACAGTGCTGGCCCCACTCCTGTTCATTATCATGCTAACAGACATAGACAGTGGAGTTAACAGCAACAGTATAGTAACATCTTTCGAGGACGATACAAAGATCAGCAGAAAAATCAGCGATGCAAATGAAGTGGAAGCCTTGCAGAGGAACACAAACAAAATATGTAAATGGTCAGAAGACAACAATATGACATTTAACACCGAGAAATTTCAGCTCTTGAGATATGGTAGAAATGAGGAAATTAAACAGACTGCATATTATGTTCCAGATAGACAGGAAATTCAGAGAAGCACGAAAGCGGTCGACTTGGGGGTAATAATGACCAATGATGCCAAATTCGAGACACAAAATCAGATAGCAATAAACAAAGCAAAAAGAGTCGCGGAACAGGTACTAAGAACGTTCAAGAGGAGGGACAAGACAGTAATGATTCCCCTACTGAGAACACTGGTCATACCAAAACTTGAATACTGCTCAGTTTTGACGTCCCCATATAAAAAGGAAGAAATTAATAAACTAGAAGAAACGCAGAGACATTTCACAGCCAATATTGATGGCTGGAAAGAACTCAACTACTAGGAAAGACTACGTAAACTAAATCTGTACTCCCTGGAAAGAAGAAGAGAGAGGTATACCATAATCTACATATGGAAAATGATCGAAAAACTGGTACCAAACCTCAAACTAAACCCAATTACATCCAAACAGCGCTGGACAATAGGCAAGGTACAATATGTAGTGTTCCCAAAATAAAGGCCCGACAAGGGACCTCCTCAACACTGAAGGAAATATCTTGGTTGTCAGGGGGCCGAAACTTTTTAACCAGGTTCCTAAGGACCTCAGAAACGTTACAAGAGTCAAAGTTGAAGTCTTCAAAAGAAGACTAGATGCTTGGCTCAGGACGGTAAGAGATGAGCCGGGTGTACCTGGCTATATGCGGTGGAGAGCGCAAGAGAGCAACTCGCTCCTCCACCAAGCCAGGCCTAGAGGCGGGGCCACCAGCTTCACCTTCGTGTGAAGAGAGACCGACACACGGAACCGCAACGAGGT
>JAJOZX010000217.1:1222500-1355000 GCA_023014485.1 Bathynomus jamesi | reverse complement strand
ATTCCATATATCCCATACAACTAAAAGAATTAAAAGATCATTGTTGTGCCGCTAACCAAGATTTTAATGCGTCTATTTCTGAGGGGTGCGTACCAGATAATTTCAAGTTAGCAAACGTAACACCTATCTTTAAGAAAGGCGATAAAGGTGCGGCGGGAAATTATAGGCCAATCAGTTTAACGTCTGTTGTAGGTAAGCTTTTGGAATCAATAATTAGGGATCGTATAGTCGAACACTTAGAATACCATAAACTTGTTAGAAATACGCAGCACGGATTTAGGCGAAACAAATCTTGCTTAACTAATCTTTTAGAATTTTTCCAAAGCGTGGTTGACGATTACGATAGACATCGGGCGGTTGATGTAGTGTATTTAGATTTTCAAAAAGCGTTTGACACCGTGCCGCACAAAAGACTCATTGAAAAAACTAAGGCTCATGGAATCAGGGGTGTAGTAATAAATTGGCTAGAAGAGTGGTTGCGAGGCAGGAAACAGAGGGTGGTCGTTGATGGAGTGGAGTCGTGCTGGGCTAATGTAGCGAGTGGCGTTCCTCAGGGTTCTGGTTCGATAACGTAGATAGAGATAGCTTTTTCGAAATATCTCAATATAGCAGTTGCGAAAAACTTTTTTACGCATAGAATAGTAAATAGCTGGAATAGTTTGCCGGTAGAAGTAATTAGTAGCACGTCTATAAACATGTTTAAAAATCGATTAGACGCATATGTTGATAGAAAGGGTATAGTTTAAGGTAGTGGGGATAGATCCCACAGCTCAACACAAGTGTTGTGGGATATAGGGAGGCAGCGTCTTGGGTTAGGGGATACTCTCTGTCCTTACACACCCCATTTAAAGAGATTCCTCTGCCGAGCGGTGCTCCCCATAGTACTGTGAGGTATTGAAAAACTCATGATCTTCACTTGCCCCACAAACACCTTTAAATGGGAGACCCAAAATGGGTGCACACACATTTCTACATTACTGTACAGTCTTTACAGCCACACCTACTCTTTTTCTCGTAAGTGTATATATTGTAATGTATATGATTGTAAATTTTGACTTGGTCCGCTATCGATATGGACCGTGACTTGATGGATACCGTAATGAAATTGACTGGATTCTTTGGATCCGATATATTTGCATGTCCCTTATAAATAGATATAGAGTGTAACATATTTGTGGATAGTAGTCTATTATGACTTGATCCTCTGGATCAGAGATTCTATCTTTAATTTTAAATCGATAATTAATTAGTTTTAAATTGATAATTATTTAGTTTCGTAAAAATTGGTTGTTGCCAATTTACCGGCAGTTTTTACATAAATTTCTTATGTTCTTGTGGTTCGGAACCCACGTAAAATTGTAGGTCCCCTCCGCCACCACGGAGGACATACACAATACACGAACACAGTTAGGTAGACCAGCCATGAGTGGATCCTAGGGTCTTTGTTGGTCTGAAACATTATAACATTATAACATTATAACATATATATATATATATATATATATATATATATATATATATATATATATATATATATATGAGAAAGAAATAGGCACTTTTTTCAAAGCTAATCCCATCATGCAAATTTTTAGGACTGGAGAAAATGCCAATACAGTTTGCCCCAAAGGGACACCTGGTCCCTTAAATACGGAAGGTCATTCAGTGAAATGAAAAGGCAATGTTGCTAACTAACGAGAGACGATGGAACCTTTTCAAGTGAAGATCTACTCTGCTATGTTTATATACATATAGTCAAAACGTGTGTGTGTGTGTGTGTGTGTGTGTGTGTGTGTGTGTGTGTGTGTGTGTGTGTTCTTGGCTTCCTTACGAAACCGCGATAATTTTTAGGATACACATTTGCAAAATTCATCGCGACACGAACGATATAATGAAGGTTAGATTAGGTCAGGTTAGGTTGAGTTGGGTTAAATTAATTATGTTATTTATACAGTAGATCGGGTTAAATGTCGCCATCTCAATTGTACATAAATAAGAAAATATCTCTGTTTCGTAAGGTATCCAAACTCGCGAGCGCGCGCTGCGCGTGTGGTGTGTGTGTGTGTGTTCACCTAGCAGCGTGTAAAATTTGCGTTAACAAATAATCGAAAACTAAAATCCGTTTTCATACTTCTCAGTACGAATGTGAAGTTGAATATCTCAATCGAAGAGACTCATTTAAGCTTTTAATGGTATTAATTGATTTCAAACACTCGTGAAGGAAGAGTAAACTAAGAATTTCTAAACTTTAATAATTTTTTTTCTTAAAAAAAGAATAATAAAATTGTCATGATTTATAAATATTCTCGGAAGTCGAACGAGAGAGGCGTTCGAACCAACTTTATAACAAAGTGTAAATATTAATCATCACCACGAAACCCAATTCAAAGAAACTGAGTCAAATTCTTCAAATTGAAGCTCCTCTGTACCTTCTTCATTTAGACAAAATGAAGTTAGCAAAATGGATTAGTAAAAGAAGTCTAAAATCTAATCGGGATCTAAGAAATTTAATCTGTAGTGTAGGGTGAACCATCAGGCACTGAACGGGCGCTTTATTTATATCATAAAACCTAAAATTTAAAGACCAAATTACATTAAATACTTAAATAGTTCAATTGATAGTTGTTTATTGTATGAAATGATGAAAATGAAAATGAAAATGAATGTATGAATGTAATATAGCAGAAATTTAATACTGTCGTATTTATTTTTCATGTTTAATGGGAAAAGGCGCAGATCAAAGGGTAGAAAAACTTTTTTAATTATTATAGGACACCTTCAAAACAGAAAGATTTTAAGTCATTAAATTCAACTGGTCCGAAAGATAAAACATGGCTGCCTATTACAGTATATATATATATATTTTTTTTTTTTCTTAAAACATTAAGTAAATTACTGTACATACTGTACGTGCAAGCGCCCGTAACTCAGTGGGTAGTATCACGAAGTAAAGATACTAAGGTCGGGGGTTCGACTCTAATTATTATTATGATTATTATTATAATTATTATTATTATTATTATTAATATTATTATATTTAAATAAATGTTTGTTTAGCAATTCCTAACTTAAAAAATACTTAAATATTGAAGCATAACTCAGTAAAGTGACTTAGTAAGGTAATAATAATCAATGAGGAGTACTAGAAACTGGCATAGCGCTCAGGCCAACTAAAGCGGCCCATTGAGCTAACTCCCAGGTTATTATTAACGGCACCATCGGAAAACGAACCCCCGCCCTCAATGCCTTTACTTTGCTTATATGGAAACGGTGTTACCACTGAGCTATGGACAATGGTGACCAAGTGCTGCAGCGCCAAGCCGTTAATCTGAAGTTTTGAGGGTTCAAGTTCGAGTATCGACGTGGACTTGACATTTTAGCGATTAAGGTGCCTTTTTGGCTTTCCTCTTTTAGGGTAATGGTTCGGATCCCAAGAAAAGCTACAGGTTCCCTCCGTCATATAAATTCATAGATCAGTGAGACACAACCAACGGCCCGCCAGTAGTTTCTATCCGCCCTCCATGAATATATTTTTCAACCGCTATTATCCAAGTTTATTCAATAAAATAAATGATTCAAACTCCCGTGTTGTTATTATGACTACAAGAATAGGTTGTAAAGGCTGAGTTGTTGCTTCTGGATTTATTGTCTAAACTTTAGATAATAAAGTAAATAAGGAAATTTGGTACACTGTGAATACAACAATGAACTCATCATTACTCATGAATCACTTTTTCACTTGATCTTTGCTTGAATATGATTGACTGCTTTCAAAAATCTTTCCTCGACAGTTTTCACGTATTGAAACACATCAGAAAAAATAACATTGTTTCAAACGTCCTTTAATGTCAACTCTGAAGGTCCAAATCGTTCTCACAGTTGAAGCTTGATTAATTCCTTTCACCGCGGTGTTGTGTGCCTCACTTGAAGACGTGGAAAAGAATCTAAGTGAAAATACGCCCCGCGAAATATATATATATCAGTGGCGATCGGTGACAATTATATATAGGGAAGCATGCATAGCCTATTATATATTATATATACAGTATACACCAACCTCTTTTATTTATACACCAGCTCTATCCTCCTGTTCTTCTTTGCAAATGCGTCGATTACTTTATCGTGAAAATCGTTTTTCTCCTTTAATTGAGTTAGAAGTTTCTTTTCAATAGAAAACGAGTGATAAAGAGAAAAGGCTGTCTTGTCCCTTTGAATTTCTAAGAGAGGTTTTCATCTTTTGGTTTGTGTATTTAATTTTTTTAAGTTAGGCGTAGGCCTACCGATTTTAATAATGTCTCTCTTTTCTTCAAATTGTCTAGAACTGAACGAACAAAATAACAAAGTTTCAATTATACAATTACACTTATTACACGCCATCAACATCTGTCAAAGAAATAAAAAGACTGCATAATCCAGCCAAAGATCATTGAACGCACTGTAACAATTACAAATCAAATAAATAACTGAACACTTAAAAATGCGTTCGAATTATATTTAAATTTGTGCACTTATGGTGGGGGGGGGGGGCGAAAAGGGGGGGGGGAGAAGATGGGTAGTTGACGAACGACATTAACCTCAATATAACAACTTCACCTTGATTTACTCATAATTGAGCAAACTCTAATTACAATTAGCTTTTATTTCTTCTTCTAAAAAATATATTTGGTAATTGCCAGTTATTTAGTCATTTAATACTATAAGCTCATTAATTAAGCTTTACGCGGGATCCGAACCACGGGTCGCTACATAATCTGGACACGGAGGACGGTCTCCCATCGAACTACTACCCAAGCCCAATGTCGCTTAACTTCGCTGATCAACGGGAAGCGGTGTTACGACAATGGTTACGACGTAGCCCTAGCAGGAATAAGCATCTCTCTAAGTTGCTTCCACGATCCACATTTTGCCTAAAGAAATGAATGCGTTATTATGGGTCTGTGTTTCCATCGGTGAATGTTTTTTATTCTTTTAAGGCAATATTAATTCTTCCCCAAGTATAGCGATCAATAATTTTATTGTATATAATTTATTACATTTATACTATCGTATAAGGAGTGAAATTATCGGTGAATTGATACAATTTTTCTAAAGCACGAATATAGTAAGTCAAACAAAAGAAGCAATTCTCAAAGTTGCTTCCACTGGTGCCCGTCTCGACGCAACAAAATTATTGCTCTTCCCATCCTTTTTCAATGTACTGATTTGGATTTCGAGCTTTTTGTATTAAAAAAAAACAAAATCGGACAGCGAGCTAAAAAGGTTGGGCACCACCCTGTCATTGATGTTGCAAAGAAGATTGGACAACCACACCAGTTATTATCATTATTATTATTATTATTATTAGCAAAGTACTGTGTGTGTATATATATATATATATATATATATATATATACAGGGTGTTCGGAAAGTCACTGTGCACTTATATAATAGAGATCGTCCACTCACGCTTGATGACCTGAAAACTGCAATAACTGCGTACATAAGGTCCATTTCAAAAGAAGAACTGACAAAGGTGTTTCAAAATAAAATAAGACGGGTCCAGGCCTGTATTGCTGTTAAAGGACATCACTTTCAACACCTTTTATATGTTCTGATGGTCCCATCCATAACCTCTATCATATATGCAATGTTATACTATTGTATGCTATTAAATAAATATAAGTGCACAGTGACTTTCCGAACACCCTGTATATCTTAAACAAAGGGAGTTTAGCATTATTGCTTTGTAGCATCTTATAAGAGCCAAACTCACCAAATTTATGTGAGTAATATATTTAAATATAATTAATTAATTATTACCACTGTGTACTTTATCTTTAAACAAATTATGAAATTCTTATTGATTAAATTATTTATATATATTTTTGAATAAATGTAAAATTTTTTAAATTATTTCAATTATTTTAAATTTACAAAATAATCTCAACCAAACAGCTGCGATAATTTTCCACAGAACACAGAGGTCCAGAGAGGCCCGGGCCACTTCCAGCTTTTGAGGCCCATAGCTAAACCCAATTATTACTTTCAATGCAAAACATTATATTCAAATCTGAAAGTTTCTAAATTTGAGGCCCCCCTTAAGCTTGAGGCCCAGGCCAAATGGCCCTCCTAGCCCCCCCCTCTGATAGGCCCTGTATATATATATATAGAGAGAGAGAGAGAGAGAGAGAGCGAGAGAGAGAGAGAGAGAGTGGCCATAAGTCCCAATCGGTTATAATTAAAGAGAAACTCCATCTAGCGGAGCTCACAGTGACGTAATCAATTACTAAAGAAAGAATATTTGTCGAGATGGTTAAATTTTCCACTTTGAAGTAATCAATAAATATTTCGAAACTTATTATAAACTTTTTACTTTAAGTTTTTGTATGTTCGCTTTAATTATAACCGATTGGCACTTATGGGCCACCCTATATATATATATATATATATATATATATAGAGAGAGAGAGAGAGAGAGAGAGAGAGAGAGGCCCTATATATGTTACATAATATTACGGAACAATGCTTTTCAGTGTATCGGTATTAAAACAAAATGTTAATCTAACTTAATTTACAGACCAATTATTTCTACTAATAACTTGTATACTCCATTATGTAAACAAATAAATAATATAATTTGTTTATGTTAATTGCGTTTTATTTAATAGCCTTGTTTAACTAATGTTAATATTTAACGTGAGTTAACTGATACAATCACTCAGTATGCCATTCCGCGATAGCGTTAAACAACGCGTAAAAATATTTGGATCGCCCGAAGATCAGGGCCCCCAGCCTCAATTACCAAATGATATCTTCGTTAAAACTAACGAAAATATCACGACTTAACCTAACCAATCGTCAAGGACGTACAGTTGACCTAACCGGGCATTAAATTTAATTTATTATTATATTTGGTACTCTAAAGCAAAATACAAGAATACCTGGGGGCCCTGATCTTCATGTGATTCAAATATTTACTAATTAATTAACTGTAACTAGTTTAAATTTATGTAAATACCAATTAAATTAATTAATTTATATTTAAATTCCTAATTAAGATAATTATTTTTTATTATTTTCAAAAAAATTCAGATTAAATTTAATCAGTTATGAGACAGGTCCTCAACTAAACTGGTATTAGGTCGATAGAACAGATGTGTTAAGCATATATATATATAATATATATATGCCTAACACATCTGTTCTATCGACCTAATACCGTTAAGTTGAGGACCTGTCTCATAACTGATTAAATATATATATATATATATATATATATATATATATATATATATATATATATATATATATATATATATAAAGGGTGATCCAGAGAAATGGGACCCAAAAGAAGCCCCTGTAACTCTTAAAGTATAAGTCCTTTTTATAAAATCATATGCATCATTCGAAAGAGGATAGTTACAAGTTTGTACAGGATTGTATAGGTTTTGACAATACAAGACAAGAAAAGATACAAAACAAAATAAAAGTGTTAGTTAAAACTAACCCTTCAAGATGACTGCATGGACTGTGGAACAGCTGCGTTTCATAACTGAGCAATATTATGAGCATGGAAGAAGTGTAGTTTCAGCTCTTAGAAAGTGATTTTGACATCTGAAAATTTGTCTTGAAAGATCTTTGAGCTGAAACTACACTTCTTCCATGCTCATAATATTGCTCAGTTATGAAACGCAGCTGTTCCACAGTCCATGCAGTCATCTTGAAGGGTTAGTTTTAACTAACACTTTTATTTTGTTTTGTATCTTATCTTGTCTTGTATTGTCAAAACCTATACAATCCTGTACAAACTTGTAACTATCCTCTTTCGAATGATGCGTATGATTTTATAAAAGGACTTATACTTTAAGAGTTACAGGGGTTTCTTTTGGGTCCCATTTCTCTGGATCACCCTTTATATATATATATACTATATATATATATGAAAAATCACTGCGAATCTGTACGAATAAGAAATTTAAAAAAATGTTTTTAATTAATAAAAAAAAAAACTTTATTTCCAAAGCTTTGAAACTGTTTTAAAGTTTAAAATGTTGAAGCTTGATATGTTTTTAATTAAGAATTTTTATAAGAAAAAAAAAGGACGTTATATATATATATATATATATATATATACAGGGTGTCCCAAAAAACTATATACTTTTATATATATATATATATATATATATGATGCTATAAAAGTATATAGTTTTTTTGGGACACCCTGTATATATAGTGGAGCTCATAATTATTCGTACAGAGAACTATTTCAGTTGCATTCGTCCTAATCTTTCGTACCATGTTTAGGATAGTTATAAAATGTTTACCGCTCGTTTGAAAAAATTTAACAACGACAAAAAAAAAAATTTAGTTTTAACTGCAAAAAAATATAACGTAAAACATCAAAGAATTTTAGGAAAATTAAAAAAAAAACTAATAAAATGGGAAAGGACGAATACTTATAAGCGCCTGTAAAAAAAAAATATATATATATATATATATATACAGGGTGGCGCAAAAGTCAGGAACCATAGGCACATTTTATTAAATTATAATAAATGTTCGAATTGGTGGCCTTCCACTTGGAGACACTTTCTGACGCGTTGAATGCATGATGTTTGAACATTCCTTGACACGTTGGAACTGATTTTGGCACACTCAGATGTGATTTTATCCTTTAGAGAGCGTATGGTTCTGGGTCGATCAGCATAGACTACCGACTTGAAATGGCTACACAAGAAAAAGTCAAGAGGCGTGAGGTCTGGAGACCTAGGTGGCCATTCGATGGGCCCTCACCGTTCGATCCACTTGCTTGGGAATGTTCCATCTAAAGAGCTCCGGACGATGGTTGCGAAATGTGGTGGTGCACCATCCTGCTGAAACCACATCTCCGCCCGTTCTGCCAATGGAATGTCGTCCAGTATGGGCATTACAAATGTTTGCAGCGTATGCGGATATGTTTCACCTGTTACATTGCCATCGAAAAAGTACGAACCAATTAACCGATCCCCCCAGAGCGCAACCCACACCATAATTCGTGGATCGAATTGCACATGTCCTTCCTCCATCCAGTGGGGGTTCTCATTGGCCCAATAGCGTGCATTATGTCTATTGACACGACCGCTGAGGTGAACTGTCGCATCGTCGCTGAACATGATCCTTCGTTGAAGCTGTCGATGTTGTAAAAACCACTGGCAGAACTCTACACGACTGTCTGTGTCGTCACCGTGCAGTTCCTGAACGAGTTGGACTTTGTAGGGATGGAAAGAATTCGTTGAATGGATCTTCTGGAGACATCGGTTTCATGGGATAACTTTCTTAAGGACTTACGTGGGCTGTTTTCAATGTGATTGAGTACCGTTAGTGATTTTGCTGCATCGGTTGAACTTTTTGGCCGGCCACTACGCGGCCGATCATGAACACTTCCCGTTTCTTTGAAGCGAGTGAACAGTTTTCCAAGTGATGCCTGAACAACTGGCGGCCTCTCAGGGTGTTTGCCATTAAAAGCAGTTGCAACTGATCGGTGTGTGTTACCACGCCTTGCTCACATTAAAACTATCTCCACCCATTCATCTATCGTCAATTTCTGTGCCATAGGTTCAACAACAAATCTGAAAAGAACAAAACACATATTAAAACACAAATTATTAAAATGTGCCTATGATTCCTGACTTTTGCGCCACCCTGTATATATATATATATATATATTATATTATATATATATAATATATATATATATAATATATATATAATATAATTTTAATCTCAATATTTTTGGATTTTCGAAATACAGTTTACAAATAAAATCTCCCGTAATCTACTGTCTTTTGTTATACAGCGCTAAAAAACAAAGCTTAATTTCTTGCAACATATGTGCAGTAACGTTACGATAACGTGTATTATGTTGTTTGATATATATATATATATATATATATTTTTTTTTTTTTTTTTTTTTTTTTTTTGCATCCCTAAAATGGAGGAAAATGAAAAGCAAAGAGAAGGTATACAAAAAATAGAAACTTGAACAGGGGGCGGAAATACAGGGTAATCCAAAAAACATGCCCCATCCCCCAAAAGAAATGTAACAAGTTATTCCTCGGTACACTTTTTGGATCGTTTCCTTTATTGCCCCCCCCCCTAATTTCTTCTTTTCAAATTGAATGCCCGGTTAGGTCAACTGTACGCCCTTGACAGTTGATTAGGTTAAGTCGTGATATTTTCGTTAAACTAACGAAAATATCAGAACTTAACCTAACCAATCGTCAAGGGGGTACAGTTAACCTAATCGGGCATTCAATTTGAAAATAAGAAATTAGGGGTGGAGGGGCTATAAAGGAAACGATCCAAATTTTTTTTATCACCCTGATAAAATAAAACCAAAAATCTTAAAAATAAGAAAGTTGAGATCGTGTTGAAGAGGGTCCTCCTTACATGAAAAAATGGGAGCAAGTGTAGTTTACGTCCCCCTGTGGTGCCTAGTGTAGTTTACGTTCTCCTACATTATCCTAGTGTAGTTTGCATTCCCCAACTTTGTCAGCGTATACCTAATCAAATAAAACATTAAAACTAACGAAAATATTACAACTTAACCTAACCAATCGTCATATATATATATATATATATATAATACACCGTGTGTGTAGATAAAAAGTTAAAAATTCCCAAAATAAAAGAATATAAAACAATAAAAATGTTAAAAAAAGTCGTGACTAATGACTGATTACACTGGCCAACAAAATGAAACATTTTTTTCTCATCACAAACATGATCACACTTTTCTTAATGCATTTCTCACGCTGATTCCGAATCTGGTTTTATTTGTTTTCTAGCACGTATAGTTATATAGATACACTGGTTTTGATATTTTTTAATTTTTTATATTGCTATAAGAAAATTTATGGATGTATAGATCACACTTAGGAATGCTAAACAACAAATACATCATATACCTTATTCAATGTACTTATAAATAAAGAATATATACACATTATTTTATTAAAAGCGCTGTGAGTGTGATTTCCTTTTGTAAATTTGGCCTGGATTGTCACGATACAGCATCCAACAATGGTCCGCCATCATGCTTTCATTCCAATATCCTTGGTAGCGCTTCTCCATCATCTGAATATCTTGATGGAAGCGCTCTCCTTGCTCGTCACTCACTGCACCAAGGTTTCAGGAAAGAAATCTAAGTGGGAATTCAGGAAGTGAATTTTTAACGACATTCGACACTCCATTTCTTTGAAGGCATCAAGGAGGTTCTTGACTCCATCCTTATACGCAGGTGACTTGTTGCTTCCAAGAAAGTTTTCACATATCCATTTGAACGCCAGCCAAGCCTTCAATTCCAGCGGACTTAGGACTTTTTCAAATTCAGTGTCATTCAAAACCTCCCTTATTTGTGGCCCAACAAAAATTCCTTCCTTCAATTTTGCTGCAGTAACCTTCGGAAATTTCCTTGAAAGGTATTGGAACCCTTCAGAATTGACTTTACCCATTGCTTTAACAAAATTTCATTAAACCAAGTTTAATGTGAAGAGGTGGCAGATAGATCTTTTGGTGTTCCACTAAAGGGACAGACTGGACATTGCTTATCCCTGGGACATATGTATACCTAAGTGGCCAGTCACTTTTGGTGTAATGTTCTATAGTGGCGCGACTGTCCCACAGGCAAAGGAAACAACAAAATTTTGTGAATCCTGACTGCATACCCATAAGCATTCCTATAACTTTTAGATCTCCACAAACACTCCATTGATGACTGTCGTATTTGATTGCCTTAAGTAGTATATCCATATTGTCATATGTCTCTTTTAGATGGACGGAATGGGCAATGGGGATGGATGGCATTATATTACCATTATGCAAAAGAACTGCTTTCAGGCTTCTCTGCGACGAATCAATAGAGAGGCGCCACTCAGATGCCACATACGTCTGAGATATGGCTGTAAATAGTCCATTGATGTCATGGCAATAACAGAGAGGACCGTCTACTGAAAAGAATGCTGTTAATTCAAAATTCCGCTTTCGGTAGTAACTAATACGAACATTGTTCTCAAGTAAATTGTTCTCCTTTAGTCTTGAGGCGAGAAGCTCTGATTTCTCTTTAGACAGCGATAAGTCTCTAACAAGATCATTCAACTGTCCTTGGGTTAACTTTTAGGCTCTAAATGTCTACCTTCAAAAGTGTACTCTGGTTCTGTAGATGGTCCGGAAACGCCAGTTGCACCTTCATCACTTTCCATGTCATCTATGATAGAATCTAGCCTATCACTTGGGGGAATTGGAATGGGCAATGTTTCATCATGTTTTACTGGTCTACGTGCTGAATCCAAGTTTGGATATACAATCTGGTGTTTGTTCTTGGCAGAAAACCCATTAAGTTCACACTACAAAAATAACAGTCTTCATGATGATCTCTCGGCTCCCTCCATATCATAGGTATGGCGAATGGCATTGAAGCTTTCTTTTGTTAAGCCAATCACGTAATCCATTTGAACAGCCAGAACAGATTTGATGTGGCGCCCATGGTTTCTTGATCACCTAGATGGCAACCAAAGTATAGCTTGTATATTTTCTTAATGTCGGTTGTAATACTTCGTCGCTGTGTTTTAGTTGTCAACTGGCCGCATACGAAACAGAACTTGTCGGGGTCATTCTTACATTGTCGAGGCATGTTGACTGACCTGAGCAAACTATAAATTCAAAAAAATGTACACCAACTTGACACAACAAGTTCTTGGACTGGACTGATCTTTTGACACACAAAGCACGGCGTTGTTGCCTGAATCACAATGCTGCTAGACGTAAAAGCTCACACCCGAAATACATAAGATGTATAATTAAGATAATTAAAATAAATAAGATGAATAAACTAAAAAAACACAATAAAATAAACACAATCAAATGTTGAAATATTAGTATTTTGCCTATTTAAAATGGTTAAATCTGTGTAGTTATATATATGCCTTCATCTTGAAAACTATACGTGCTAGAAAAAATCTAATGCAGTTTTGGAATCAGCGTGAAAAATGCTATCCATCCACCACAAATGTTACTCTGATGAAAAATCTTTGTTGACCAGTGTTATTATAAGAGCAGGATATATATCTCACAAGTACAGGATATTCCTAAAGTCACGCAAGTGAATATGCATTTACACTTCACCATATTCACTTGCGCGACTTTATGAACACCCTGTATGTCTTACACGTTGATCAAACAAACTCGGCATTATGTTCGCGTAGCAGCGAGACCAATCATTGTATTGATACAAACAATGCCTCTTTCCCCATAAACATTCGAGAAACAGAAAAATTTAAACGTTTTGGATCACTTTTAATTCACAGTATAGATCATTTTCGTAAAGACAAGAAGGTCCTCAATTAAAGATACGAATCTTTTCCTTTATAGCACCCCCCCCCCCAAATTTCTTCTTTTCAGTTGTACGCCCTTGCCAATTGGTTAGGTTAGGTCGTGATATTTTTGTTTAAAACTAACGAAAATATTACGACTTAACCTAACCAATCGTCAAAGGGCGTAGTTGACCTAACCGGACATTCAATTAACACAGTAAAACAATGGGGGTGGGGGTGCTATAAAGGCAAAGATCTGAAGATACATTTTTAAATTTTATTTTCATAAGATTCTCCCCCTTTCAGTAGATTTTTATTACCAACAAATGGAAGTGTGACATAGATCCAGGTCGCATGCCCAATTGCCCATTATCTACCCTTGTTTCACATGTATTTTTTATTTTAGTTTTTACTTGGAACCTGAAGAAGGGGTTTCGTTGTACAGTATACCTTCGAAAGTCTTGTCCTTTTTAAAATGTTTATTATTTTTTATTCCTTTACTTTGGGAATTTTAAACATATATATACAGGGTGAGTCACGACGAAATGTCATAACTTCGGGAGCTTATAGCTGAGGTCATTCCCAGTCAGAAACTTCATATGAACGTAGGTCCGATTCTTAACGGTTATGGAGCTATGGATGTTTGAATGTTTACAAATAAGAATAAGCGAACAAATAGCTGCTAATGTTTTTAGTCATGAATTTACAATAACTGTTCAAAATGACTACCCTCGGCCTCAATACACGTCGCGGCTCGTCTGTGAATCGCTCGTGTAGCTCACATTAGTTCATAACGAGTGTCCTTTATGAGGGTTGCAGCATCCAAAATGCGACGGAGCAATGCATCTCGTGTTTCCACTTTTCTCTAGTACACCAGCTCTTTCATGCGCCCCCACAGATAAAAATCTAAAGGGGTTAGGTCTGGAGACTTGCGTGGCCAATTTTAAGCACCACCACGACCGATCCATCGACCAGGGAAGCGATCATCGGGATGCGTTCTCACTGCACGGCTAAAATGGGGAGGAGCTCCGTCTTGTTGGAAGTACAGTACATACGCAATCGTGTTGCCAAAGGTACATCTTCTAATAATGGCGACAGTTTGTCTTGTAGAAATCGTAGATAAATGTCACCTGTAAGACCACCTTTCAAGATAAACGGACCAATCAGCTGACCGTAGAGAATACCACACCACACATTGACACTGAACCGATGTTGAAAATTACTTTCCACAATGGCATGAGGATTCATTTCTGACCACACATGTGAATTGCGAGTGTTGTTGACACCGTCACGGTTAAATTGACCCTCATCACAGAACAAGACGTATCGATACAATTGTCGATCGGCATTGAGCCAATTACAAAATTCCAACCGTTGGGCACGATCCCCAGGTTGGAGGTGCTGAACGCGCTGTACGTGGTATGGATACACGCCTTCTTCGTGTAACGTTCTACATACTCTCGTTTGAGAAACCCTAAGACGCGTGGAAATCCTTCGCGTACTAACATGAGGACTCCGCTGTACCAGCTAAATAATGTTTTCTTGTTCAGCCACATCTTGTTGTACCGGACGTTCAGATGAAACAGTAACGCTAGGAAATGAACCGCTCCCTCGCAATCTCCGGAAAACGTTGCTAAACACTCGTCGATCCGGAATTCTTCGATTTGGAAAACGTCGCTGGTATTCAGCAAACTCATCGGTATTCATCGCAAAATCTGTAAACATAAACCATATCGGCATATTCAGCATTTGAAAACGTAAAAGGCATACTGAACGCACAAAACATCAACTGCACGCTGTGAAACACAACACTCTACTGCGTAGTTAGTTCGGCTCCGTAAGTAACTGTCAATTCAGTTCAAGGTCACGCATGCGCATATATATACACAAGGTGTTTCAGGAGGAAAGGTCAATACTTCGGGAAGTGATAGTATCGGTCATTGTGAGAAAAAAAGTTCACATGAACATGTGTCTAATTCTGAATGGTTACGGAGATAGAGCTGTTTGAATCTGATGCGCGCGCAGCTCTTCCGGACCCCGCGGTGGTCCCATTCAATGGACACCAAGGTCTCCAGACCTCTCTCCGTTAGATTATTGTTTGTGGGGGTGGATGAAAAGTCAAGTTTACAAAAGAAAGGTGGATACACGAGACGAATTGCTCGCGCGCAGTTTGGATGCTGCTGCACGCATAAAGGAACGTCAAGATCAACTCAGACGAACAACACGTGATCTTCGCACACGAATTGCAAAGTGCATTGAGGTTGACGGTGGGATTTTCGAAAAAGTATTGTAAACTGTAACAAATTTGTCATTTCTGTATCTGATACCATTTAAAATGCCAATGTTTAAACATTAAATGTTGGAAACAGTAATTGGTTTCTCTTTCTTGATTACCATTAACAATGCTTTTGTATTTGTAGATTCAGTAGTATAATCGCAAAATGTCGGACAGAGAATGGATCAATTTGAAAATTTCCCCCCCTCACCGTCCTTCATGGCGGTCCTCCACCGTCCTTCATGGCGGTCCCTCCTTTATGAGGTGTTCTTCATGGTCCTTCATGGTCCTTCAAAAAAAAAAAAAAAAAAAAAAAAAGGGGAAAGAGGGGGAAAAAAGGGGGAAAAAAAGGGGGGAAAAATATAAAATAAATTTAAAAATAAATTTAAAAAATAAATGTAAAAAATTAAATTTAAAAAATTAAATTTTAAAAATGATTCGTCTTCACCTTCCTTCAAAAAAATTTAAGAAAGGATTGAGCCTCGCCTTCCTTCTTGAAAAAGTCCTTTCATGAGACAAACAAGAACAAACATGCAAAAACATACATACATTCGAGTACTTCCTGTTCAGGCAAATTCCGCCAGACAGTAGAAATGGAAACGAATATCTGAAAGGTTTTAATACGTCTAACGAGAATGTGCATCAGCACATCGAATTTTCAAATGTTAACAAATTGCGAACAATACATAAATGAAAATCAGAGTGATCATATTTTAAACCGAATACAAGTTCTTTGTTTAAGATCTGTATTATGAAAAATAAAATTAATATTTATTATTTTAATTTAAATAAATTAATTTCTCTCTTTTTTAAGGGAAACTGGCTTATTTTCAAACGAGATGACCTTCAAATACAATATATACATATAGTACACGCATAGTTGTTTATTTACTTTTAAATATGTAGTTTTCTGTTATTTACATCGCTATATACCATTACATTCACTTTCACATGCTATCTTCTGGTATATGAACTAATAATTTTACCGTTCATCAAATTTCGTTATAAAATTACATGTGTTAAAAAGAACATCAAGTTGCGTAACGATGCTTTAAACTAAATCACCAAAGTTGTTTTCCTCCTCTAAACATCCACTTAAATATTATTACTAATATTGATTATTACATATATATATGTACACGTGTTAAGAGTATTTAAATTAAATATATTGATTTCAATTCCCTTCGTAATAAAAGCATCTGGCAACTATACCCCCAATCTTGCTAATATTTCTCTCAGTAATTGTTTTCAGACTAGTAGTAAGTTTAACTTTCTTTAATGACTATTAGTTGCTACTAATCTTCTATTATTATTATTATTATTTATTATATATATTATATATATATATATATATATACATCCAAATAAGTAGGTTCGGGTAAAAAACTTTCTCAGTAGATGCAATTAAAGAAAACGGGATGTCGAGTTTGTGTGGATTGTCATTTTTAAATAGATTCAGTGGGAGATAGGTACTGAAACTTGAGAGATTTTTCATGAAGAACCTTTCTAGTTGCAGTCATAGCGTCCATTCACATTACTTTAATTAGCATTTCTCTTATTTATCGACTGTTCACAATTCCTCATAACTCTCATAATAAACGTATTTGTTTTCACTTTTCTTTCATGCCAGACAAGTCTCAGTATTTACATCAATCACACAGAATGTTCATGCTTATTGTTTTTGTCTAGCTGTACCAAACATGTCTTTACAAATTGAAGCGTACCGTTACACAACGTTTAAAATGTTATAATTAATGCTTTATGATATCAGATCTCGTATAAAAAGCATTATTTTCTGTACAAATGGCCACAAAAATACTTTCAATCCTAATATATGTACGTATAGTATGCAACATACGCTTTTCCAACTGTATTGAAAACGTAAAAGTATCATCATGCGATCTTAGATTCTGCAATGACGTAAGTGAGCCTTAACATATAATTTAAAATTATTTAACAGATCTTTCGAGGGAACTGTACATCGATCTCATTATATATATATATATATATATATATATATATATAAAGGAGTTTGTATGTGGCATTCCAACAGAAGACAGGAAGTGTCCGAACCCTGTTTCTCACATCACTGTCATCCTCACCTGGCCTTTTTACATGTCTCGTCTACCCTGTGAGCAGTCCAGCACACTCTCAAACACGCGCTTTTTCACTATATTCCTTACTACACACGCATGCATCTTACACACTACACAGTCTTTTCAAAAAGGTGTAATTTCAGTAGTCCAGAAGACTCGCGATTGGCCCCTCCTTCCTGCATGCATCGTATATATTACGAAACAATTTATAAAGTTCTCTCTTATTGCTTTCCTTATTGTAATGGGTATCACAACCGATTTTTCAATATTATTTAAGTATTATGTTGAGCAACATAACCCCCCCCCCCCCACAGACTAGTTTCTTAGCATAATCATGAAACATGAAACAAGATTATATTAATATATATGAAAATGAAAATGAAAAGGTTTATTGGCAGACTATAGTCCATATGACAAATATTATTAATACAATGACAGTTCATACACTAAGGATAGAAATATATACAATTGATTAGAAATAATACTGCACTGTCGAAGTTAAGTGGAGCTACAGACAGACGTTTTCGTACCAAGAAGTCCATAGCTTAGAGGATAAATGGCAGGACTCATGGATAGCTTGGATGATCGGGTTGGTTGACTTTTTAATTCTTTGCATTAGACTGTGTTGAGCACGTCTTGTTACCTCCGGGAAGCTCGGAACATTGCGGGTAGCAAACATTTGCGAAGCTGAGCATCTCGGGGGTAATTTATGTAAGAGTCTAAAAGACCTGTTGTACATCAAATTTAGGGTTCTGCCAGAACCTTTTTTATAATTCACCCAGAGTTGCTGACCGTATATATTACTGCAGAAAGCACGAAAGAGTGTCTTTAGCTTCACTTGTACAGAAACGAAAGTTCCTTATGGTCATGTATATATATATATATATATATATATATATATATATATATATATATATATATTGCTTTCATGTGTGTGTCATATATATATATATATATATATATCCAAAAGTAGTTTGAAGGCTTATTCCATCTCACGACTGACTATAATTATACACTTTAGAGGAGTTTGAAAATTGCATATATTTAGACAAAAAGTATTAGGTCTTAAGCTGATTTCATGTCAATATCAGCGTGCTTCACTGCCCTTTCAGTCATTGTGACCTTAGATCGTACCAGAACTATGGTCTTGACAAAGCACAATGTGTTAAATTTACCAAACAAGGATTACCTATGTTCAGGACTCTGGACATTTCCATACTCAACATCAACTATGCCCATTTGATCGTACCTTTCTTTATGTACATGCAATAGCATCAATTGGTTAAGCTTTCTCTGAATCGTGTTTGAACTCAGATAAGATTTAATACGCACGATATTACTAAACGAGCGTTCACTACAACACGTAATGGAGGCAGGCATCACTATAATTAACTTTGTTTACGTAATCACAGAGGAGATAAGAAATTACTGGTCAGGTGTCAGTGATTGCACGTGTGTAACTACATTACGTAGGATTAACTGCTCAAGGGATTCGTGAACACAAAGTTCATACAGAGGTTGTTAGATGAGTATGTAGTCTTGCAGGAAGGAAGTCTGAGCCCTAGAATGAAGTTACACTCACTAATTATGCTGTGGACGTCTATCCTTTGCATCCTCGAGAAGCAAATCTTTACACTGGACATACATTTTGCACTATACTTCGTTAAAACTCTCAGTTATGGGTATTATAATGAGATACAGAGCTTCATAATGTGCCTTTCTGTAATGATCTTCAGATGCATAGCTACCTTCCGGTGGAACACAATCCTCTTCTAGCCTAGCTGGAACTCTTCTAAATCGAGGCTGTGAGGGTACATCTACCTGACAGGAACCTAGTGACTGTACATTCTTTCAGAAAAGACTAGCCCCTTCATCATTGCGCATATTTCAAAGAGTTTTATCAGTCATACCACCAATAGCTTATATATATATATATATATATATATATATATATATATATATATATATATATATATATATATATATATATATATATATATATATATATATATATAGATAGAGAGAGAGAGAGAGAGAGAGAGAGAGAGAGTTGCAAAGAATGATGATGCGAAATTTGAATCACAAAATAAGATAGCAGTAAACAGAGTAAAGAGAATAACGGGGCAGATATTGATAGTCTTTAAACGATGGGATAGGAATATAAGGATTCCTATACTGAAAACCCTGATCATACCCAAATTGGAATACTGCTCGGTTCTAACATCCCCATATAAAAAAGAGGACATTAGGCAGCTGTAAGGGATTCAGAGAAGCTTCACAACCAAGATCGATGGGGGGGTGCAAAGAACTAAATTACTGGGAAAGATTATGAAAGCTATTCATATTTTCACTGGAAAGGAGGAGAGAGAGAAACACCATTATTTACACTCGGGAAATAATGAAGAAACTTATCCCTAATCTTACTCTGAACCCTGTAACTTCCTAAACAACGGTGGAAAGTAGAAAAGGAAGACTGCGTCGTGTTCCCAAATTAAAGGCGAGACAGGGAACATCCTTAACCCTGAAAAAAATTAGTTTTGTGGTGAGACGACCAAAACTGTCTAAACAAAAGCCCAAAGACCTAAGGAACATGAAGGGAGTTGCTGTGGACATCTTCAAAAGATGATTAGACGCCTGGCTCAGAACAATCCCCGATGAACGGGACGTACATGGCTATGTGAGGTGGAGAGTACAAGAAAGCACTCGCCCCTCGACCAAGACAGGCCTAGAGGGGACACCAGCCTGACCTTCGTGTGAAGAGAGAACTACGCACGGAACCGCAACGTTGCGTATACACACACATTTTATTCGTGCATTTATCCGTGATTCACTGTCGTCAATTGAATTAACATAACCTACTAATTGTTACCACTGTACACTTAACCGTGATCGTGACATGGTGCTAGCCGTGATTTGAGGGTGTTTACATTTGGGGGTCTCCTCCCGCCATCCCACACAATGCGTCTCAGTCAATGTCTCTCAGCGCAGCCAAAGACAATATTACGGACGATACAAAGATCAGCAGAAAAATCAACGAGTGGTACAAAACTTCAAAATAAATCCAATTACCTTCCAAACAACACAGGACAATAGGAAAGTCAGAATGTGTAGTGTCCCCAAACTAAAGGCCTGACAAGAGACCTCCTCAACACTGAAGGAAATTAGCCTGGTTGTCAGTGGGCCAAGACATTTTAACCAGCTTCACCTTCATGTGAAGAGAGACCGACGCAGAGGGGGGGGGGCACTACCATCGAGTATAGCAATTTAACTTGAAGTAGTAGCATTATTAAATATTTAAATTAAATAGATGATTCTTTCGCAATAAAAATTAGGTGGTAACCTACATCTTAACACATAGCTATCATATCTACAGCTAATTACGCAAAAGTACATTTCTCTTTCATATTGAGTTGCCAGATAGCAATATTTATTAAATTAAACCATATATTAATCATCCATTTAAATATGTACCACAATATTTAAATGGATGATTAATATATGGTTTAATTTAATAAATATTGCTATCTGGCAACTCAATATGAAAGAGAAATGTACTTTTGCGTAATTAGCTGTAGATATGATAGCTATGTGTTAAGATGTAGGTTACCACCTAATTTTTATTGCGAAAGAATCATCTATTTAATTTAAATATTTAATAATGCTACTACTTCAAGTTAAATTGCTATACTCGATGGTAGTGCCCCCCCCCCTCTGCGTCGGTCTCTCTTCACATGAAGGTGAAGCTGGTTAAAATGTCTTGGCCCACTGACAACCAGGCTAATTTCCTTCAGTGTTGAGGAGGTCTCTTGTCAGGCCTTTAGTTTGGGGACACTACACATTCTGACTTTCCTATTGTCCTGTGTTGTTTGGAAGGTAATTGGATTTATTTTGAAGTTTTGTACCACTCGTTGATTTTTCTGCTGATCTTTGTATCGTCCGTAATATTGTCTTTGGCTGCGCTGAGAGACATTGACTGAGACGCATTGTGTGGGATGGCGGGAGGAGACCCCCAAATGTAAACACCCTCAAATCACGGCTAGCACCATGTCACGATCACGGTTAAGTGTACAGTGGTAACAATTAGTAGGTTATGTTAATTCAATTGACGACAGTGAATCACGGATAAATGCACGAATAAAATGTGTGTGTATACGCAACGTTGCGGTTCCGTGCGTAGTTCTCTCTTCACACGAAGGTCAGGCTGGTGTCCCCTCTAGGCCTGTCTTGGTCGAGGGGCGAGTGCTTTCTTGTACTCTCCACCTCACATAGCCATGTACGTCCCGTTCATCGGGGATTGTTCTGAGCCAGGCGTCTAATCATCTTTTGAAGATGTCCACAGCAACTCCCTTCATGTTCCTTAGGTCTTTGGGCTTTTGTTTAGACAGTTTTGGTCGTCTCACCACAAAACTAATTTTTTTCAGGGTTAAGGATGTTCCCTGTCTCGCCTTTAATTTGGGAACACGACGCAGTCTTCCTTTTCTACTTTCCACCGTTGTTTAGGAAGTTACAGGGTTCAGAGTAAGATTAGGGATAAGTTTCTTCATTATTTCCCGAGTGTAAATAATGGTGTTTCTCTCTCTCCTCCTTTCCAGTGAAAATATGAATAGCTTTCATAATCTTTCCCAGTAATTTAGTTCTTTGCACCCCCCCATCGATCTTGGTTGTGAAGCTTCTCTGAATCCCTTACAGCTGCCTAATGTCCTCTTTTTTATATGGGGATGTTAGAACCGAGCAGTATTCCAATTTGGGTATGATCAGGGTTTTCAGTATAGGAATCCTTATATTCCTATCCCATCGTTTAAAGACTATCAATATCTCCCGTTATTCTCTTTACTCTGTTTACTGCTATCTTATTTTGTGATTCAAATTTCGCATCATCATTCTTTGCAACCTCTCTCTCTCTCTCTCTCTCTCTCTCTCTCTCTCTCTCTCTCTCTCTCTCTCTCTTCTCTCTCTCTCTCTATATATATATATATATATATATATATATATATATATATATATGTGTGTGTGTGTATCATATATATATATATATATATATATATATGTGTGTTATATATATATATATATATATATATATATATATATATATATATATATATAAGCTATTGGTGGTATGACTGATAAAACTCTTTGAAATATGCGCAATGATGAAGGGGCTAGTCTTTTCTGAAAGAATGTACAGTCACTAGGTTCCTGTCAGGTAGATGTACCCTCACAGCCTCGATTTAGAAGAGTTCCAGCTAGGCTAGAAGAGGATTGTGTTCCACCGGAAGGTAGCTATGCATCTGAAGATCATTACAGAAAGGCACATTATGAAGCTCTGTATCTCATTATAATACCCATAACTGAGAGTTTTAACGAAGTATAGTGCAAAATGTATGTCCAGTGTAAAGATTTGCTTCTCGAGGATGCAAAGGATAGACGTCCACAGCATAATTAGTGAGTGTAACTTCATTCTAGGGCTCAGACTTCCTTCCTGCAAGACTACATACTCATCTAACAACCTCTGTATGAACTTTGTGTTCACGAATCCCTTGAGCAGTTAATCCTACGTAATGTAGTTACACACGTGCAATCACTGACACCTGACCAGTAATTTCTTATCTCCTCTGTGATTACGTAAACAAAGTTAATTATAGTGATGCCTGCCTCCATTACGTGTTGTAGTGAACGCTCGTTTAGTAATATCGTGCGTATTAAATCTTATCTGAGTTCAAACACGATTCAGAGAAAGCTTAACCAATTGATGCTATTGCATGTACATAAAGAAAGGTACGATCAAATGGGCATAGTTGATGTTGAGTATGGAAATGTCCAGAGTCCTGAACATAGGTAATCCTTGTTTGGTAAATTTAACACATTGTGCTTTGTCAAGACCATAGTTCTGGTACGATCTAAGGTCACAATGACTGAAAGGGCAGTGAAGCACGCTGATATTGACATGAAATCAGCTTAAGACCTAATACTTTTTGTCTAAATATATGCAATTTTCAAACTCCTCTAAAGTGTATAATTATAGTCAGTCGTGAGATGGAATAAGCCTTCAAACTACTTTTGGATATATATATATATATATATATATATATATACACACATGAAAGCAATATATATATATATATATATATATATATATATATATATATATATATATATATACATGACCATAAGGAACTTTCGTTTCTGTACAAGTGAAGCTAAAGACACTCTTTCGTGCTTTCTGCAGTAATATATACGGTCTCAGCACTCTGGTGAATTATAAAAAAGGTTCTGGCAGAACCCTAAATTTGATGTACAACAGGTCTTTTAGACTCTTACATAAATTACCCCCGAGATGCTCAGCTTCGCAAATGTTTGCTACCCGCAATGTTCCGAGCTTCCCGGAGGTAACAAGACGTGCTCAACACAGTCTAATGCAAAGAATTAAAAAGTCAACCAACCCGATCATCCAAGCTATCCATGAGTCCTGCCATTTATCCTCTAAGCTATGGACTTCTTGGTACGAAAACGTCTGTCTGTAGCTCCACTTAACTTCGACAGTGCAGTATTATTTCTAATCAATTGTATATATTTCTATCCTTAGTGTATGAACTGTCATTGTATTAATAATATTTGTCATATGGACTATAGTCTGCCAATAAACCTTTTCATTTTCATTTTCATATATATTAATATAATCTTGTTTCATGTTTCATGATTATGCTAAGAAACTAGTCTGTGGGGGGGGGGGTTATGTTGCTCAACATAATACTTAAATAATATTGAAAAATCGGTTGTGATACCCATTACAATAAGGAAAGCAATAAGAGAGAACTTTATAAATTGTTTCGTAATATATACGATGCATGCAGGAAGGAGGGGCCAATCGCGAGTCTTCTGGACTACTGAAATTACACCTTTTTGAAAAGACTGTGTAGTGTGTAAGATGCATGCGTGTGTAGTAAGGAATATAGTGAAAAAGCGCGTGTTTGAGAGTGTGCTGGACTGCTCACAGGGTAGACGAGACATGTAAAAAGGCCAGGTGAGGATGACAGTGATGTGAGAAACAGGGTTCGGACACTTCCTGTCTTCTGTTGGAATGCCACATACAAACTCCTTATATATATATATATATATATATATATATATATATAATGAGATCGATGTACAGTTCCCTCGAAAGATCTGTTAAATAATTTTAAATTATATGTTAAGGCTCACTTACGTCATTGCAGAATCTAAGATCGCATGATGATACTTTTACGTTTTCAATACAGTTGGAAAAGCGTATGTTGCATACTATACGTACATATATTAGGATTGAAAGTATTTTTGTGGCCATTTGTACAGAAAATAATGCTTTTTATACGAGATCTGATATCATAAAGCATTAATTATAACATTTTAAACGTTGTGTAACGGTACGCTTCAATTTGTAAAGACATGTTTGGTACAGCTAGTAACAAAAACAATAAGCATGAACATTCTGTGTGATTGATGTAAATACTGAGACTTGTCTGGCATGAAAGAAAAGTGAAAACAAATACGTTTATTATGAGAGTTATGAGGAATTGTGAACAGTCGATAAATAAGAGAAATGCTAATTAAAGTAATGTGAATGGACGCTATGACTGCAACTAGAAAGGTTCTTCATGAAAAATCTCTCAAGTTTCAGTACCTATCTCCCACTGAATCTATTTAAAAATGACAATCCACACAAACTCGACATCCCGTTTTCTTTAATTGCATCTACTGAGAAAGTTTTTTACCCGAACCTACTTATTTGGATGTTATATATATATATATATATATATATATATATATATATATATAACAATGATAATAATAATAATAAGAAGAAGAAGAAGATTAGTAGCAACTAATAGTCATTAAAAGAAAGTTAAACTTAGCTACTAGTCTGAAAACAATTACTGAGAAAATGTAGGAGGGGACAATCGCGAATCTCCGAGACTACTGAAATTACACCTTTTTTGAAAAGACTGTGTAGTGTGTAAGATGCATGCGTGTGTAGTAAGGAATATAGTGAGAAGCGCGTATTTGAGAGTATGCTGGGCTGCTCACAGGGTAGACGTGACATGTAAAAAGGCCAGATGAAGAGGACAGTGATGGGAGAAACAGGGTTCAGACACTTCCTGCCTTCTGTTGGAATGGCACATACAAACTCCTTATATATATATATTACACATTGTGTAGTGCTGTGGGAACGGCGTTCCCTTACTTTTTTTTGGTAGACGGAACGGCGTTCCCTCACTATTTCAAATAAATCCGAACTTACAAATCTCTAACGTCATGAAATTTTAATTCCCACCCCTAGAAGAAATATAAGAATCATTAACTGTTTCATTTCTTTTAGCTTCGACTGAGGCAATGCTAGCCTATAAAGATCTGAAACAGTCACCACGGCGTACCAGTTGTTAACTTTTTTTAGTTAATCATTCCAGTTGTTAGCTATTTTTATTGATCGTACTGGATGTCATATATCTAATGACACTGGAAATACTGCATCTTCAACCTTGGAATATATCCTAATATCCAGTGCATATGACCTCAAAATATCCCTGAAATTGGTCAGATTTCAAAAGATTTCCCGGGGGCTTACAGTGCCCCCGGACCCCCAGCTGTATGGGCTCCAGCGCTCGCTATTGTCCCCCCCCGCATCTGAGTAACACTTTCAAAATGCGTTCCCTCACTTCTTTATTTAGCACTACACCACTGTATAATATATATATAATATATATATATATATATATATATATATATATATATATATGATGAATAAAACCACGAAGGAAAGGAAACACAAAATGGTGCTCAAGCGCTTCGTCTAATGACATCCTCAGTGTTCCTGAGGATGTCATTAGACGAAAGCGCTTGAGCACCATTTTGGTTTCCTTTCCTTCGTGGTTTTATTCATCATAAATATTTTTCACGTGTTACCTTCGTGAAATAATTTTCATATATATATATATATATATTTAAATTGAACTCGTGTAAATATGTATGGCGGTTATTATGAGTCAGAAGTTATAATGAGATCGATGTACAGTTCCCTCGAATGATCTGTTAAATAATTTAAATTAAATGTTAGGGCTCACGTCATTGCGGAAACTAAGATCGCATGATGATACTTTTACGTTTTAATACAGGTGAAAAGGCGTATGTTGCATACTATACGTACATATATAGGATTGAAAGTATTTTTGTGGCCATTTGTACAGAAAATAATGCTTTTTATACGAGATCTGATATCATAAAGCATTAATTATAAACATTTAAACGTTGTGTAACGGTACGCTTCAATTTGTAAAGACATGTTTGGTACAGCTAGTGACAAAAACAATAAGCATGAACATTCTGTGTGATTGATGTAAATACTGAGACTTGTCTGGCGTGAAAGAAAAGTGAAAACAAATACATTTATTATGAGAGTTATGAGGAATTGTGAACAGTCGATAAATAAGAGAAATGCTAATTAAAGTAATGTGAATGGACGCTATGACTGCAACTAGAAAGGTTCTTCATGAAAAATCTCTCAAGTTTCAGTACCTATCTCCCACTGAATCTATTTAAAAAATGACAATCCACACAAACTCGACATCCGTTTTCTTTAATTGCATCTACTGAGAAAGTTTTTACCCGAACCTACTTATTTGGGATGTTTATATATATATATATATATATATATGATAATAATAATAATAATAATAGCAAGATTAGTATCAACTAATAGTCTTTAGAAGAAAGTTAAACTTAACAACTAACCTGAAAACAATTACTGAGAGAAATATTTAGCAAGATTGGGGGTATAGTTGCCAGATGCTTTTATTACGAAAGGGAATTGAAATCAATATATTTAATTTAAATACTCTTAACACGTGTACATATATATATGTATAATAACAATAAATCAATATTAGTAATAATATTAAGTGGATGTTTAGAGGAGGAAAACAACTTTGGTGATTTAGTTTAAAGCATCGTTACGCAACTTGATGTTCTTTTTAACACATGTAATTTTATAACGAAATTTGATGAACGGTAAAATTATTAGTTCATATACCAGAAGATAGCATGTGAAAGTGAATGTAATGGTATATAGCAGGGGTGGGGAAACCCTCGCCCGCGGGCGAAATTTCGCCCACGAGCTATTTCAATCGCCGCTTAGGTATTTATTATTTACTAAAAATTATTATTTACAGCCAGCAAAAGCTTTTTAAAATACATCTTATATACAGCGTGTCCCAAAGAAATGTATACCCACTTTGTTCGATAATACCAGCTATGAGGATAATAAATATATTACTTTTTATATATTTTTTAATAAAGAATTTCTCTTGAATCTAAATATGTAATTATTTTTATTAAAAATTGAAAAACAAAAAGTTACAGATGTTTAAATTATAATTTTATTTTCGAGACTTCATGTGCGATATTTTCTAATATTTTTGCACGTATACGAGATAAGTTTGAAACCGACGGCACTGTGCAAAACTTACAAAAACAACGTTCTGGAAGACGTCGAACATCTTAGATAAAGTTTCATTTAACCATGGAATTTGCAAATTTTTTGAATTAGCTAATAATTACAACATTTATGCTTCAACATCAACACTAAACATAAGTATCTCAAAAACAGTCGGTTAAAATATTAGAATATCGCACATGAAGTCTCGAAAATAATAATTATAATTTAAATATCTGTAACTTTTTTGTTCTTCAATTTTTAATAAAAATAATTACATATTTAGATTCAGGAGAAAATTCTTTATTAAAAAACATATAAAAAGTAATATATTTATTATCCTCATAGCTGGTATTATCGAACAAAGTGGGTATACATTTCTTTGGGACACGCTGTATATAAGCTTAAAATTTGCCAGACGCTCGCGGAGGTGTTTATGTTATCGATTTTCGCCCTTGGTACTGAAAAGTTTCCCCACCCCTGGTATATAGCGATGTAAATAACAGAAAACTACATATTTAAAAGTAAATAAACAACTATGCGTGTACTATATGTATATATTGTATTTGAAGGTCATCTCGTTTGAAAATAAGCCAGTTTCCCTTAAAAAAGAGAGAAATTAATTTATTTAAATTAAAATAATAAATATTAATTTTATTTTTCATAATACAGATCTTAAACAAAGAACTTGTATTCGGTTTAAAATATGATCACTCTGATTTTCATTTATGTATTGTTCGCAATTTGTTAACATTTGAAAATTCGATGTGCTGATGCACATTCTCGTTAGACGTATTAAAACGTTTCAGATATTCGTTTCCATTTCTACTCTGGCGGAATTTGCCTGAACAGGAAGTACTCGAATGTATGTATGTTTTTGCATGTTTGTTCTTGTTTGTCTCATGAAAGGACTTTTTCAAGAAGGAAGGCGAGGCTCAATCCTTTTTTAAATTTTTTTGAAGGAAGGTGAAGACGAATCATTTTTAAAATTTAATTTTTTAAATTTAATTTTTTTAATTTATTTTTTAAATTTATTTTTAAATTTATTTTTTATTTTTTTTCCCCTTTTTTTTCCCCCCTTTTTTCCCCTCTTTTTTTTCCCCCTTTTTTCCCCCTTTTTTTTTTTTTTTTTTTTTTTTGAAGGACCATGAAGGACCATGAAGAACACCTCATAAAGGAGGGACCGCCATGAAGGACGGTGGAGGACCGCCATGAAGGACGGTGAGGGGGAAATTTTCAAATTGATCCATTCTCTGTCCGACATTTTGCGGTTATACTACTGATTCAAACAGCTCTATCTCCGTAACCATTCAGAATTAGACACATGTTCATATGAACTTTTTTTCTCACAATGAAAAACTTTAATTGGAGAATATAAGATGAATACATCTTCAAAAAAGTGCAAGATGTAACATGAATATATTTTTGAAATTAATCTCAATTACTTTTGAGAAAAGATGCAAAATTTAAATAAAGAATTCAGCGTAACTTTAGCGAAAGACTACAAGTTACATAAAGTTTTACGATTTTATTTTTCATATTGTTCCGTACAATTTTGTCTATCTGTATGACATTAATAGATTTACAGTATATACAGGGTGGCCATAAAGTCTAGAAACATAGACATTTTTTTTTAGAACTGTAGGTTAACTACAACGGAAAAAAAAATTTAGCGTAATATATCCTATGTTTCCAGATTTATGGCTACCCTGTATTTATGTTACAGAATTACAGCTCGTAATTATATCATCACCAATTTCGAATTATTTTATACAATATAATATGACCCTCGGTGCTGGAGTGGTTAGCATCACTGACTACGAATTTACTGGCCCCGGGTTCGATTCCCGACGAGAGCAGGCAGCACGCAGCTTACCCAGCTATTCATCCTTCCAGAAAAAAATAGGTTAGCCGAGTGGTTAAGACGCTGGGCTGCTGATAGGGAGGTCGTGAGATCGAGTACGAGCAAGGACTTTGTAATTTCTGACCACTGTGGTGCGACGTGGTTCAGATTCCACGTTAAGCTGTAAGTCCAAGGTGGGTGGAACCACAAGTTTGACCTTCGTCAGAATAAACAATTCGGGCGGAAGCAAAACCCAAAGTTAACCAACCTCTCTCTCTCTCTCTCTCTCTCTCTCTCTATATATATATATATATATATATATATATATATATATATATAAAGGGTGGGCCTTTTAACTCTGACGGTTTTAATATCCTTATAACTTTTTGTTTTTTAACCAAATCAAATAAAATTTATACACAACATAGGTACATACATAAAGTTTTTTTGGATATAAATTTAATTACCTTTATAAACTTACAAGGTTAGTTATAAACTTCAATGTGATTTCCACCATTTTCGATCAGTATAGGCAGCCTTGCTCTGCATTCCAAAGCCACCTTTTGTCGCATTTCACCAAAAGCTGCTTGAATTCTCTGTTTCAGTTCATGAATGTCGGTTGGTCTTGTCGCGTAGACTTTCGACTTAATAAACCCCCATAAAAAAAAAGTCGCAAGGGGTGAGATCGGGAGAGCGTGGGGACCAGGGCATATTGGAAGACTAGCAATTACGCAATAACTTTGGTTTATTTTATACGACATTTCGTTATAAAGCATTTGTTTTCGTATACGTCAAAAGGTTTTTCTTCGCCATTTCATCAATTCTGCAGATAGATAAAAGCAGCTTAATGAAAACAAACTTTATGTATGTACATATGTTGTGTATAAATTTTATTTGATTTGGTTAGAAAACAAAAAAGTTATAAGGATATTAAAACCGTCAGAGTTAAAAGGCCCACCCGGTGTGTGTATATATATATATATATATATATAATATATATATATAACAATCCCTGGAGTGTCTACGGAGGAAGAAATTGCTAAGTTATGGAGAACCAGATACTCAAACACCCTTAACAGTGTAGAGAGACTTAATCTTAATGTAAATGCGGGCACTTCAGTGCCTAAAGTAAGAGTCTAATTAAAGAGTTAAAGACCGTCTTTCCCAGGTATAGATGACCTTTCGAATGAGAATTTAAACTATGCTAATTATGTGAGGAATCTTCATATCTCCTTAATCTTCTCAGTCATATTTGCTCACAATTATATTGCTGCAGAGTTTATATACTGTACAACGCAAAGCTGGGCACAAACCGTTAATCCGTTAATCGTTAATTAACGAAGTTAACTTTTTCGTTAACGATTTAACTTTTAGGTTAACTTTGAAAATCATTATCGGACTAATTAACTTCCTTACATTTAACTTCCGTTAACTCAAGTCCGTTAACCCAAAAAATTCATAAATAAACGTTTAAAAGTTCTATTATTTTCAGTGCTGAGCAGGTGCGCAATTAATCTGCCACTGTTAATAGTGATGAACGAATTTCCATTTCCGCAGTGCAAAATCAGGCGATATATTTGTTTCCGTCGCCACAATTTGTGTCTTACCAAATATGGTAGTTATTTATGGCATTGGTTTGAGCAAAACATGGTCGACTGTAAAATCAGGCAGAAAGATTTGCCATTTGAGTTGAATGTTTCAACTTCTTTCAAGAAATATCACGAGCATTTTAAGGCACTTTCAATAATTATATGTAACAATTACAACAAATAACTACATTCGTTTCATTTGCAGTCTGTCTCTTGCGCAACATGTTTGTGCTAGTGAATATTTAAAAATAATCGTTGTCAAGTAAGTCATGTATATTTATAATATGTCTGTGAGTACCTTATTAGTAGTCTCCTTGATACATTTCAAGAACCATAAAACTGATCAGGTAAGATTTCAATTCTCATGTCACTTTGATGACATAAATTAAGTCAATTGATGTCTTACAATGATGAAAACTTTGATATGCTAATTTTCATGAAGGGCAACATGCATCTCATGGACAAAATGGAGAACGAGAAGAAGAGGGAAAATTAAATTATATATATTGTTTTTCATTTTTTTTTATAATAAAAGTTAACGTTAACGGTTTATCGGTAACTTCCGTTACATGTTTAACGAATTAACGGATTAACGGTTAACGAAGTTAACTTTTTGGTTAACGGATTAGCGGTTAACGAAGTTAACTTTTTGGTTAACGGTGCCCACCACTGGTACAACGTACATATGAGTTTTCGGGGACATTCTATCCAACGATAACTACAGGCCTATTGCTGTTCCCTCCTGCTTCTCAAAACTACTTGAGAAATTTTTACTACGTCGACTAAATGATTATTTATGGACGTCTCCTAATCAAGTTGATTTTAAAAGATCTTCTGTGTGTGTGTGTGTGTGTGTGTGTGTGTGTGTGTGTGTGTGTGTGTATATATATATATATATAATATATATATATATATATATATATGTAATTTCAAGAACCAACTGAATAGTTTCTGCTCTTTCATATGATATATATATATAGTCAAAATTCTTTAATTCGGACAATTTTAAGTGGACTTCTTTTATAAAAGAAATTAAATTGCTAGGCTAATTAATTAAAAAGAAAACCCACATATATAATAATATGTCAAGAAAGTGGAGCTATATATTATGTCACTTGCAGTAATATATATATATATATATAGATATATATAAAATCCACCAAAGAAAATTTTCAAAAATTGTAGTAAGCAATGACAAAAAGGCTTTGTGTCCTTAAAATTATATATATATATATATATATATATATATATATATATATATATATATATATATAAAGGGTGATCCAGAGAAATGGGACCCAAAAGAAACCCCTGTAACTCTTAAAGTATAAGTCCTTTTATAAAATCATACGCATCATTCGAAAGAGGATAGTTACAAGTTTGTATAGGATTGTATAGGTTTTGGCAATACAAGACAAGATAAGATACAAAACAAAATAAAAGTGTTAGTTAAAACTAACCCTTCAAGATGACTGCATGGACTGTGGAACAGCTGCGTTTCATAACTGAGCAATATTATGAGCATGGAAGAAGTGTAGTTTCAGCTCAAAGATCTTTCAAGACAAATTTTCAGATGTCAAAATCACTTCTAAGAAAGTAATCCGTCGTGTGTCAGAAATTTTTCCCTAACTGGCAGCATTGGAAAAAGAAAACCAACTGGAAGAGTGCGCACAGCAAGGATAGACGAGATCATTAACAGAACTCATGAAATTGTACAGGATAATCCTAACATAAGCATCAGACGTGCTTCTCAGCTGTCAGGAGTTGGATATGGAACAACACACCGTATATTCAAGCAAAATTTAATGCTCTTTCCATATAAAATTCAAACAGTGCAACACTAAAAGATGGAGATTTCGCACGAAGACGACAATTCTGTCAATGGATCCAACAGAAGGTAAATGACACCACCAATTTTCTAGCAACTTTGATTATGTCAGACGAAGCCCATTTTCACTTGAATGGAACTGTCAACAAACAAAATTGTCGTTTCTGGGCAACAGAAAATCCATTGAATATTACCGAAGTCCCGTTGCATAGTCAGCGTGTAACTGTTTGGTGTGTCTTACTGCATCTCAGATCATAGGGCCGTACTTTTTCGAGGATTCCACCGGAAACACGGTCACTGTAAATGGTGATCGCTACGAAAAATGTTGACCGATTTCCTTATTCCTAAATTAAGAGATCTTTGTCTAGAAAACCACTGGTTCCAACAAGACGGAGCTACCTGCCATACCACGAGGAACTGCATGGCAGTTTTGCGTCAAACGTTTCCAGGCGAGTTAATCTCAAGATTTGGAGACGTTGAATGGCCCGCAAGGTCTCCGGATTTTTCTCCCTTAGATTATTATCTCTGGGATATTTAAAGAGTAGGGTCTACAGAAATAACCCAACGACCTTGCAAGAATTGAAGGCCGCCATCACAAATGAGATACAGGCCATACCACCGCACACTCTTGCAAAAGTGATGCAGAACTTACAAGCGAGAACACTGGAATGCTTGGCAACTAATGGAGCACATTTGAAAGGAGTCATTTTTAAAAAATAAATATTTCATAATAAACTTGTAACTCTACTCTTTCGAATGATATATAGTTTTTATGAAAGGAATTAAATATTAAGAATATTTGGCTTTTTTTATGGGTCCCATTTATCTGGATCACCCAGTATGTATATAATATATATATATATATATATATATATATATATATATATATATATATATATATATATATATATATATATATATATATATATATGATATAAAATCCTGCATAGGAATTAAAAATTTTAATCTTTCATCTATCAACTTGAGAGATTTTCTTCGGCGTTTGTCAGACTACCTATGATGGTTCTCAGTGGATATATGGATAATAAATCCATAACTGTTATCGCCAGTTCGAATGCCATTTTCTCGATGGTACAGTATTCCGTTCCTTTCTCAGAAATATACAGTATCTGCTCCACTTTCCCTCAGGTAAGTCACAATCCTGATGAGAAATGTTGCCAACACCACTTTGATTGCGCATATAGCATACTGACAGGCTAATTATTTTTTTATTATTAAAAAAGATCCAATATTGCGTCCAACTCAATAGAAAATATTAATGTTTATTTGGTATCGAGTTCTTAATGTTAAATATCGGCGTTAGGTAAAAGTGTATAATTATTTTTATCGAACGTTCTGGGGGAGTTACTCGGGGGGGGGGGGGGGGGAGCCATCTTATGATAACATTTCTTTCTCTCTATTTTCGGAATTATTGGTAAAAATAATTGCCTTGTATTTAAAGGAAAACTTGCCTTACACTGATTACACGTTTTCGTTTATTTGACGCCAGAGGGCGTCCTCAGCCTCAACCAATGCCCATTTAAACCAAAAAAAATTTAATGTGAAAAGTCAAAAATTAAAATTATTTCAATATTAAGAGTTTTAAAACTATGTAAATATAGGTTAGGTTAGATCGTTCAAGGTAAGGTTAACCGGCTACCTACCATACGGGTAGGACTTGTAATTACTTCGTGATCTTTAACGCCGCTCATCTAGGGCTGAGCATTTCCCGCTCTTTTCTTAATCCCGGGAAACGGGATTCAAAAACTTGCAATCCCGAGATCCCGGGAAATTCCCGGGATTAAAAAAATTAAATAATGTTGAAGTACTGGAATAAATTAAATAACTAAACAGAAAATTTCCTTTTATTGAACAAAAACATGCTTTGATCAAAACTTTCTAAAGACTAATAAAACTGAATTTATTGATTTATTTGGATTATGACTTAAAATAATGCTTTAAAAAACACAGATGATCAATACTATTATCACTTTAAGATGTTCGGATTTTTGTGATGAATAATCCTACAGCAGAAAATGCTCTTTCCGACTCTATTGAAGTTGGAGGAATTGTCGCCAGAGCATTAAATAAGGTTTAAATTTTCTGTTCTATTACCAGTGACTTCATAAACATTCATTTCTTTTATGATGTTCTTTACGTCGTAATCTCAGGCGCAAATCTTGTTGCTCTGTGGTTCCCATTTCTTTCCGCGCAACTGCATCCAGTTTTTCTTCCAAGGACCTTTGATTTGAAGATGAGTTAGAGGAAAAGACTTCGAGTTCTAGTAGTGTATCATAAACTGTTGGGGTTCATTTACATCAGTACCTTCTGACACTACGTCCGTCTCGCTTTTTCTGAAAAGCCTGGCAAACAACTCTTTAGCAGTTGTTTGCAATGTTGATTTAGAAGGCAGTAAAAAATTAGGACAAGTTGAATTAAATGCTATTAAGGATTGTTTAAATATTTTTGAATTTTGTAAAATTTGTATATTTTAAGATTTTTAAATTTTTTGAAATAGAAGTAAAATCCATTCTAGGAGTTTCTAGAACGAACGCACTCAAAGTGATAAGATAGTTACCCATTAGTCATTACCCAATCAATTTTCAGTTTCACTTTTCAGTAGGAAGAAAATGATATTATTTCACCCCATACTCAAGCGAAAACGGTTTTCGAAGTTTAAAAAACAGGTGAACGAAAACTTCAATTGTGAAAAGCCTTTGCGTGAAATAAATATACCTCATAATAAAACTGTGTTTAAAAGTCTCCCCCTGAAAATAGAACACCGGGAAATCCCGGGATCGATGACAGTTTCCCGGGAAATGATCCTACTTTACTTCCGGGATCCTGGATGCCCAGCTCTACGCTCATCCTAATAGAGCCGACCTTATAACAGGCGACTGAACGAGAGACATTAGCTCCACCCACTTTACGTGAGTCAGTCAATTATAACAGGCGACTGAGCGGAAGAAATACATTTGTTACTCCGCTCAACTCCGCTCAAAACCGCGCAAAGCTTTTTTTATTTATAGATAGACTTAATAACATACGCAACAGCAGTTTATCGTTCAGAGAATTTTCTGAATTCTTTTGTAAACGTTTCTCGGTAAATCTATTTACATTTCTGCGACTTTTATTGAAAGAATTCACTGAATTGTAGCACAAACTTTTCAAGACATTTCTGGGATTGAATTAAGATACGTAATTTCACTTCTTTTCCTTTAAAAATCTATCTATTCTTGTAGTTTATGATATATATATATATATATATATATATATATATATATATATGTGTGTGTGTGTGTGTGTGTGCTTCGCTTTTGTTCTTCATTTGCTTATTTTTCAGTTAAAAGTTAAAATTTTACAAGAATCGATTGGTTTCATTTCAGGTGCAAGCAATGATTAATTCCCAAAGGGCTTTTAATGCTTTTCAATATATATACAGTATATATATACACACACACACATCGTACCCAAATTCCTTCGCGAATCATTTAAATTCCTTTTTGTCGTTGTATTTCAAATATTTTCAGGTACAAAGTAGAGAAACAAAACGAAATGTACACCAAAATATAGTTGAGAAAACGTGTTGCTAATATTCCCAGCTATATAAACAAAGAACCACAGAAAAAAAGGAAAAGGAAACACGAAGTCCGAGCGCTTTCGTGATATATTCACATCTTCAGGGACAAGAGATGTGAATATGTCAGGGACAAAAGATGTGAATATATCACGAAAGCGCTCGGACTTCGTGTTTCCTTTTCCTTTTCCTTGTGATTCTTTGCTTATTAAAAAGATCACGTGTTGCTTTGTGATATCTTTGCATGCATATAATATATATATATATATATAAACAGGCCTGTATACGGAGAGTTTGCGATTGCTGATACTTGGTTTTTTTTTGGTTCAGTTTGTATAGAGCAAGCCTAAGGTAGTACGACTGTGACTGTGATTGACGCAGGTAAATTTGTGCTGCCTTGGAAAGGAAACACAAACTTGCGGCGTGCATCTTGTTCATGAAGAATCATGCACCAGGACTGATAATAACTGGAGGTGTCTGCAATACAAACTAACGAAAATTGCGATCAATATATTGAATATGATTACGTACGTTAGTGGGGCTAGACTAACACGGAGCATTGTTGCTTTCAGTGGTGATGAACCACGTACCAAAGCTTCGTCGGTACTTTAACTCCCTATTTTTGTGGCAATGCTGCTGTAAGCTGCTCGTATCCTGAAATGGGCGTATGGACGGAATGATACTCTGCGTAAAAAAGATATTTGACTCCATATTTCCACTTAAACTATGAATGTATCGATAATTATTTTTTATATATATACTTTTATATTCACTAACTTATTGGCACGAAGGGTTATACGTCGTTGTTAATGTCGTAACACTGTTTCCCATCAATCAGCGAAGTTAAGAGACACCGGATCTGGAGGATAGTTGGATGGGAGATCGTCCTCCACGTGAAGATTATGTGGCGACCCGTGCGTGGTTCAGATGCCAGGTAAAGCTATTATTATAGGTCCCCTCTCTCATATGTAGCTCCACTTAACTTCGACATTACAGTATTATTTCTAATCAATTGTATATATTTCTATACTTAGTATATGAACTGTCATTGTATTAATAATATTTGTCATATGGACTATAGTCTGCCAATAAACCTTTTCATTTTCATTTTCATTTTCATATGACCTTATATGATGCGCAGGAATTTAAACAACCCCATGGCATTAGGTTATAACCAAATGTTATCATATAATTGATTTGGTATTGTGGGCTGTAATTAATGGTTACAAAAATCATTAATAAAGTAATGATGAATGAGTTTAAAAATGGGTTACTAGATAGTGTATCAATAATGACGGTAAAGGATACGACGTCCTGTGCCTTTCTTTCACTTTATTTGTAATAACAGTTAAATTGTTATAATAATTAACAAAATACTGTACGCTACATATGGTACAAAAAATACAGTTGATTATAATTCTATTTTTACGCAGGAAGGAGGGGCCAAGGCGAATACCCGCAAAAAAAACGCCTCCCCCTCTCCCCCTCTCCCCTCTCTCTCCTAAAAGCAAAAACCAATGCAGCGTTCCAGTTAGAAGTAATTGAATTGCGAGAATTAAATATCGTTATCACAATGACAAACTTTGATTAAAAATATTGTCAAAATACAACTAAAAACATCTTTGGAAATCACCGAAGCGAAATGTATGGGGCCTACGATTGTTGGGGTACAGATGGCCTATTTAGGCAGAGGCAAAAAACAGGAAAATTGTTGGGTCTTGTGGCCTTAGACTGTTAATGACTTCTTCTATCTTATTTAGGAGAAAACTATTTGATAACGTTTCTTCTACCGGAACAGTATCAGTTCCGGCGGAAGATGCTTTGAGATTTTATCAGTGTCCCAAAATGACTATAGGCCCGTAAACGTTTGTTACTGAAATTGATTCTTTCCAGTTTTGTATATTTCCGGAGATCTCGTTTATAGTCGTGGGAAGTAACCCTGTGGGGTTCAGGCCAATATATATATATATATATATATATATATATGAAAATTATTCACGAAAGTAACACGTGAAAAATATTTATGATAAATAAAACCACGAAGGAAAGGAAACACAAAATGGTGCTCAAGCGCTTTCGTCTAATGACATCCTCAGGAACACTGAAGTACATAAAAAGGTTACAGCCTATATATAGGTTACAGAAAGAAAAAAAAGAGAAAAAATAAATAACACATACACACACACATATATATACATATACATACATATCTATATATACAAATACATACATACATACATACATACATACATACATACATATATATGCAATAAACAGAGAAGTAAAAATTAAAAATTAAAAATTAAAACCTTAAAGGATTACCAGTGAGGCGTACAGATTTGTAAGGAAAAATATCGATTTTTAGCACAAGATCAAATGGATTATAAAAATACAAATTTATACTGGAACTCTGCCCGGGTTTTAACACACTGCTGCCTATGGTCAGGTTTCGATATATAAAAAAAAAAAAAAATGCAAATTAAAAGTTAATAAAGTAGCAGACAAGTTTACCAAAGATTTAATGTTTTACCCTTCTTATCTAAATCTGTTTTAAAGGAATTCAAAATAACAGGATCGAGTTGAAAAAGACCTTTGCTTATGTTGAAGTTATTTGAAAGTTGGATAATGGCAGACTCAAGAATATTTCTATTAACAATGTTGCTTGAATGGAATAAAATGAAGCATTATTCCAATCAATACAGTGGGAACTCTGACAAATGGACAAAAAGGGCACTGGACAACTGTCCTGTTCTAACGGAATATTGATGCTGTTTTATACGTGTGTGCAAATCCTTTCCCGTCTGACTATGTAAAAGGAATCACATTGTTTACAGCCAATTTTATAGATAATGCCTGAATTATTGGTAGGGCTATTTTTTACTATGATATTTTTCACAATATTGTTATATGAAAATACTACATAATATCCAAAAGTTTAAGACATTAGCAATGCCTAAAAAGCCGCGGAAAAATGGGAAGTACTAAAATATTTTTTGACAAAGTGCGAGTGTTAATATTGACACGATAGAAAGTTCGTTTTGCCTTGTTGAGACAAGATTCCATAAACGCAGATGGATAACACAAATCACTTCCAATACCGTTGATTTTTTCCAATTCGGCATCGATGTATTCCCACTAAGATGATACCCCACTAAGAAGGCCATATTTTCATCAATGTTTCTCCGCGCCCTTAGGATCGCCAGTCCGGAATACATCGATGCCGAATTGGAAAAAATCAACGGTATTGGAAGTGATTTGTGTTATCCATCTGCGTTTATGGAATCTTGTCTCAACAAGGCAAAACGAACTTTCTATCGTGTCAATATTAAACAATCGTACTTTGTCAAAAAATATTTTAGTATTCCATTTTTCCGGGCTTTTTAGGCATTGCTAATGTACTTAAACTTTTGGATATTAATGTAGTATTTTCATATAACAATATTGTGAAAAATATCATAATAAAAAATAGCCCTACCAATAATTCAGGCCATTATCTATAAAAATTGGCTGTAAACAATGTGATTCCTTTTACATAGGTCAGACGGGAAAGGATTTGCACACACGTATAAAACAGCATCAATATTCCGTTAGAACAGGACAGTTGTCCAGTGCCCTTTTTGTCCATTTGTCAGAGTTAGCCCACTGTATTGATTGGAATAATGCTTCAGTTTTATTCCATTCAAGCAACATTGTTAATAGAAATATTCTTGAGTCTGCCATTATCCAACTTTCAAATAACTTCAACATAAGCAAAGGTCTTTTTCAACTCGATCTGTTATTTTGAATTCCTTTAAAACAGATTTAGGTAAGAAGGGTAAAACATTAAATCTTTGGTAAACTTGTCTGCTACTTTAACTTTTAATTTGCATTTTATTTTTTTTTTTTATATATATATCGAAACCTGACCATAGGCAGCAGTGTGTTAAAACCCGGGCAGAGAGTTCCAGTATAAATTTGTATTTTTATAATCCATTTGATCTTGTGCTAAAAATCGATATTTTTCCTTACAAATCTGTACGCCTCACTGGTAATCCTTTAAGTTTTTAATTTTTAATTTTTTTTTTACTTCTCTGTTTATTGCATATATATGTATGTATTATGTATGTATGTATGTATGTATTTGTATATATAGATATGTATGTATATGTATAATATGTGTGTGTGTATGTATGTTATTTTATTTTTCTCTTTTTTTTCTTTCTGTAACCTATATATAGGCTGTAACCTTTTTATGTACTTCAGTGTTCCTGAGGATGTCATTAGACGAAAGCGCTTGAGCACCATTTTGTGTTTCCTTTCCTTCGTGGTTTTATTATCATATATATATATATATATATATATATATATACTACAATTTGGAATGGTCCTCTGAGATACTTTTATATATACACAGACCGTGCATGGAAAAAAGGAACTCTTCTGGGATATTACATGCACGGTTTGTGTGAATATATATATATATATATATATATATATATATATATCAATTACTAGTATATAAAAAATATAATGAACACCATATACAAGAGTCCAAGAGCATAAATTCTAAAAGCAAAATGAATTTAATTCCGGCAGATAAGAAGCATTTTCGCAATGATTTCAGGCGACATTATCTACAGAGAGCGCCATTCGCAACATCAAATCAAACCGAGTGTCTCATTTACTGTGAGCTCTGAAATGAACACGAACTTCCAAGCATGGGACGCCGAGCGAGGGAAGAGTAAATTACTGGTAAATTTAATTAATTTATGCTTTATTCACTTGTGTTAAATGGCGAAGAATTATTTTAAACACAGTTTTGATTAAGAGTGTCAGATTTAATGAAAATTGATGACGTCTTTTGCTGTTCCCTCATCTATCTTCGTTTGTCTCATTCATTTTCCTAAAAATGGAATGAGTTTTTTTTATTATTAAAAATTAAGTTAAAACAGTACGAAATAAATTCTGAAAGGTATTGTTACAGATTCATCCTCATAGTGAATAAAGTGTCGAAGTGGAAAGAGCTAGAGGGAAAAGTAAGATTGTCACTGTGTACCGTTACAGTGTGAAGCAGAAATTTCGGGCATTGGATATTTTATTGATGGAAAACTTCATTAACTTTCAAATTTATGCTATGTCGCAGGTTTTGGACTTCAATAGATATGTCGCAGGTTTTGGATTTTAATAGATTTCATTCAATGAGACTGTTTTGTCTCTCTCAGTCATCAACGAAGGTTCAGAGGGAACATAGTCGAATTGCGCAAGATCGACCTGAATAGTGTCAACTTGCACGAAGTCAACACCAAAAAATTCTAAGAATGAATTAAGGTCGAACCGTTTGACCTTATACAAGGCGATTAAATTAATGTTAACTTAGTTTACATTTGGTTAGATTAGATTCGGTTTGGCGAGGTCAGGTTACATTATGCTTGGTTAGGTTACGCTATAGTTAAGTTGGACTAGTCATTTTCATTTAAAATATGAAACGTGTGTGTGTGTATATATATATATATATATATATATATATATATATATATATATAACTCAGTTAAAATATTACACAAATTTTCCATTTCTGTATAAAATTTAAGAGCATAACCTTGTTTAAGATCGAATTAGAAAGAGCTCAACCGGCATAAAATCAAACATTGACGTTATGAAACTTGACTTTGTCCATGTAATCCAGTAAATTGCTCTATGCTCGGTTAGGTTATCCTTTCTGAAGATAGGAAACTAACTAGAAAGCTTTGATGTACCAAAAGCATCTTAATAAGTTGTATTTCACCTTGAAAGTACAAAAAGTAACTTTCTTTAATGGTACTTTTAATAATAATAATAATGGAACGGCAGGTGTCTGAGTTACGCAAAAACCTTTATATATCTTATGAAAATTGTTAAATATAACAATTTTAACTTCAAACAAAACGAATTTTTCTATTAACCCTTTATCGCCCGGAGGTCTTTTCTGAGAATGAATAAAATTGTCTAGCGTTAGCCAGAACAAAATCAGTAAAGTAACACTAAGCACTAAAGGGTTAAAATTGAATAGTTTAGCTTTATAATTTTAAAGTTATATAATGTTTTATTGTATAAGTACATAAGGTTTGGACGAAATTAACTAATTTAGAGATACAAAGAAGAGAGAATAAATTGAAAATTGATTTAATTTCATAACAAAAGTTTTCTTTCGAGTAAATAATAAAACAAAGAAAAAAAGTCGTTAAGGGGATACAATTTTAATAATATTTTGCTCTATCTTCGCCTATCTTAGTTGGTTTGTAATTTTAAAAAATCACGATTTTCGCCCCTCCTTAAGCCTTCCAGTAGATTTCTTTCTTCCGAGGTTTTACGCTAGGTTAGGTAGGTTGGGTGGGGTATGTTTGAGTAACATTTCTTTTGACAACTCAACTTTAGCAAGCCCATCAATTGACTGACCGGTCCATTGAGATTTCTAAATTATGGCTTTTGGAATCATAAAACGAGTACAGATCAGGAATTCTAGGATAAACGCTCTTCAAAACTTGAACCCAGTGGCGTAGCGTAGTCTTTTTTTAGGTGGGGGCAAATGTGTTATAAATTCCCGACTGGACAAATTTGACACCTTTTCCGTGACTAATATATGTTTTTGAAGCCACTACGTCACAGGCTTAGCCATGCTATAATATAATGTATTATTATGAGAAGCTGAATTTAAAATTGGCCACAGGGAAATGTATCTCTCTCTCTCTCTCTCTTCTCTCTCTCTCCTTTATCTCTCTCTCCTTTATTGCCAAAACATTTTTACAACCGGTTCTAGATTTTCGACTGGGCCAGATATTTTTCCGATCTTGGGTAGCAATCGCCCCCTCAGCCCCCCCTCCCCAAAGCTACGCCACTGCTTACGAAAATGGGCGTACATTAATTTTATGGAACGTAAATTTCATCAACAAATCTATTATTAACCTAAATTAATCTAACCTAACCTAACCTAAATAATCTAACTTAACGAAACCTAATTTAACCTAATATCATCCAAAACCACTCGATAAAAAGGCCCATTTTAGAAAACAAAACATTTTTATATCTTCAGAAAGCGTGTAATTTGGCTTTTTTTTTTTTTTTTTTTTTTTTTTTTTTTTTTTCAAATTTAGATTTATGTACGACACTATTAGTCTTATATATTTAACAGTAAATTATTATGAAGGCAGTTAATTATATTTTGACAAATTTTTTTTTATTTTTTAAACTGTTTGTCGTCCTCATTTAATTTTCCCTGAAATCTTGATTACAGCTTTTGAGTTATTTATTTACTTTTATTTACTAAAAAAAAAAAAAAAAAAAAAAAATATTCACTTGCGTGGGATAAAAATCTTTAATATACAGTATTCTTAAAATATACAGGGTGATACAAAAAAATATGTCCCCCCCCCCCCCCATAAATAAACATCTTTATTTATCACCCTGTATATCTCCCAAATACTGTACATTTGTGCGCAAGTAAGAAACATCCTAACCGAACTTAGATTTAATACCAGATTTTAGTCTACTGCCATTACCTAATTCCCATGTCAGGCGACAGCAGCCATTTTCTGTTCAAGGAGTTTATTTTTGAAATGGTTGAAATGTTGTGTGGACACTTGGCCATCGAGTTGCAACTTAACTTATTCCGTTTATTTTTTTAGAGAAAAGTTTGAAAAGATAAGAAGTTATTTACTTTTAGGTATCACTTTAATCCAACCTCTAATCTAACCTAAGTAAAATTTACCTGAAATCGAACTTTGTGTAGGGAAACTTTCCATAGTCTGCTTTTATCCATAGTAAATGCATGTACCACTTGGTTGAGTCTTCTTGTTTTATGTCCTTTAACTAGGGATGGTCAGTGAAATGTGCGGTAACGCCACCAACTGGTAAAAAAGATATTCCATCATTGTAGTTAATGGTAGTGAATCGGGGTGGTTAGATGTAGGTAGCGGTGTCCCACAGGGTTCAGTGTTAGGCCCATTGCTATTCGTAATTTACATTAACGACATAGATGTAGGATTGACTAGTAACGTGTCAAAATTCGCGGACGATACTAAAATAGGCGGTAAGGTTGTTAACGAGGACGATAGTAATAGGCTCCAAGACGATGTAAATAGGATTATGGAGTGGACAGATAAGTGGCAGATGCAATTTAACGTAGATAAATGTAAAGTTGCATATAGGTTCTCGCAACAATAATTACACGTACACGATGGATGATAGGGAGTTAGCGAGCGTTGACGAGGAAGTAGATTTAGGCGTACGCGTATCTAAGGATTTAAAGGTTAGGAACCAGTGCCTGGAGTCTTGCGCAAAAGCTAATAGGATGTTAGGCTTCATAGCGCGTAATTTCAAATTTAAATCGAAGGATATTATATTGCCCCTTTACAAGTCCCTAGTCAGGCCTCATTTAGAATATACAGTTCAGTTTTGGTGCCCGTACTTGCGTGAGGATATTGATAGGTTAGAAAGGGTTCAGCGTCGTGCCACGAAACTTATTCCGTCATTGCGCAATAAGCCTTATGAAGATAGGATTTACTCGAAACTAGAAGATTAAGGGGGGAGCTTATTGAAGTTTTCAAAATCGTTAATAACATCGATAACGTAAATTTTGACAAATTGTTCACGTTCGATAATAGTAATACTCGCAATAACGGATTTAAGTTGCGTGGCAGACGTTTCATTACTAATATCGCTAAAAACTTCTTTACGTTTAAAGTAATTGATAAATGGAATAATCTTCCCGCGTCACTCGTTCATTCTACCAGCGTTAATATGTTTAAGAACCGTCTTGACAGACATTTTAAAAGTATTAACATTGTTTAATTTAAAAAAACAGTTAGCAACAGGAGCTCTGGTGGTGGTGCTCGAGGATGAGTCTGTTGACGATGAATGCCAGCTTGTGACATGCCAGCGTGTGATGCCAGCAATAAAATTATTAAAAAAAAAAAAAAAATTAGACTAACACGAACGTAGATATAGCTCGTAGCGTAAACTAACCCACTTTTGTTTAACTTTACCTACTTTTTTACTTTGCATGTCTGTAACTCTCTTTTCTTGCATGTTTGTAGTTTGCATGGTATGACTGTGAGTTAAGACTGTGTTTGCATGGTTTGTAAGCGTTCTTATTTCACTTCTTTTCATCTTTCATCCCTCTCCTATTCTCTCCGACTATTTTTCTGACTTGTCGGCAGTGGCCGGCGGATGATGATGGTGAGTCTTTTTTCTCTTTTTCTGAATGAATGTTAACCCACGAATGATAGGTGTTGCTCCTTACTTAACCCCTTATTATCTTCTCTTCTCTTAACCCCCTACTCCGTCCTTTCTCTCGGGCTAACCTTAGAGTGGATCTTAGGGTCTTTGTTAGCCTTAGCTTCTGTAGATCTGTAGATCTGTAGGCGGTCATGAATGACTCGAATAAATTACGAACAGCGGGCTCCTTATTGTTACCCCTCCCCATTTCTCATACTGGCTTGGAACAGTCCGTGACTGGGTTTAGTATACCAGTGTCATTACTCATAAAAAAAGACTGTACAGTATAACGTTGTAATGAAGGGCTTTAAGGTCGTCATAATTAAGTGGTCTGAAGGTCGGGAGGAGTCATAAAAGAAGCTTATTTAGTCCGGGCTACAAATTCGTGTTAAAATGTTAAAAATTGTTATAAGATTAAGGTATTTTACGCTTTCTTTACGCTTCGCTTCATTATTTTTTTTTTAATTTATTGGAAATTGGCTATTACAAATATTTTTATAAGGATAAGAAAATAAAATGGGGAAGACTGATTTAGATATTTTGACTGGCTTAAACTTCAGTTAGTTTGGAGCAGTAAAGTAAAGGTTGGAAAAGTAAAGGTTGTCATTATTTTAAAGACGAAGAAATTAATTCATATTCTTGTAGTTATATAATTAACAGTCATGTATTAACTTAACTGATTTAATGAGGCAAATAGGCTTGGGAACTATTAGGCCAATGATAGCCTTTTGTGATTTTGTGTGGACAGTTCAATGTAAAGCCTTATTTATAGAGGCCTAGTTTGAGAGTTTGCTTGTCCAGGGAAGTAGAGGGTGAGCTATAACTAGAACCACAACCACTAGAATGTGAAGCGAGTATGAAACTCTTTGTCTAGGAGTATTGAATCTTTAGAGACACTGGGATAGTCCAACAAAGGTTGGATTGTTTACCCATTTTGCGAATCCGGGTCGCTTAAACTATGTTGAGAGATTACAGTTTATTGTGTTAATCTGTATGAGGGCTCCGTGTGAGCTTTCGCTACTGAGGGTATGTATGCCAATAATTATTTGATTGTTACTGTTAAAATCAATACAGTGTACAGTACTTGTAGATTATATCGTAACTTTTATAAGTGATATTGGAAAATTTGCTTTGTTGAATAAAGTATGTTCTTAATTTGAAAGTCATTCTTTACACTTTTCATGTGGTGCCAAGCGGTGCCTAGCATAACGCCAGGAATTAGAAATCCTTCGATTAATCTCACAATATACAATACACTGGCAAAATAGCTAACTAAAAGACGTCTGTTTATATTTAAGTCAATGATTTGGAAAAATAGGATGGATGGATTAGAGAGAAAAATAAATAAATATATACAGTATATATACACACACACACACACACCACACACACACATATATATATATATATATTATATATATTAACAGCTAGTCAAAATCTACCCGAATTTGGGGGATTTGTTGAAGGAGCGAGTTCGTTCTTGAAGTTTATTTAAGTTAATATGCTAGAAATTTCTTAGTTCTTTTGGCAGCACGTTAAAGAGTTTGGGGCTTCGTATTCCGAAAGTATTTTCCACTTTTGTTTCATTGGCCTCCCTGTCCCACCGAAGCTAAGATAGTACAGAATTTTCCTATATTCTCATTCCACTCTGCTTTTATTTCATTTCAATAATATTGTCTTAATGGACAAGAAGAGTTATATCCAGAAAGCCATACGTCTTTTATCTGATGAAACTACCTATGAGAAACAACTCGAACACGCTTCAAAACTCACAGCGTCATTTCAACAGGTAATTGAAAGTTCTATTTCGGGATTCTCCACTCGTGTGTAAATGATTTTTTGCCCTTCTCGCGTAAATTACCTTCTTTCTACGGTTTGCCTAACGTGCATGAGCCGGATATACCTCTGAGACTTATCATTTCTAACATACGTAGCGTTAATTATAAATTATCTAAGCGGCTTTCAAAAATATCTATCCTCTTTAATTGGTAATATTTTTGATGCTCATAAAAAAATCTCAAGTAGCTTTAACAAAATTAGCAACGTCGATCTTAGAAATAAATGAATGGTCAATTCTGACGTCATTTCTCTCTTCACAAAAGTCTCCGTTGAGACGACTTTGGAACCGTTGAGGAATACCTTACAAAAAGTAACTTTCAGCTGCTTTTGTCCACTCCTCTATTTATGAAACTGATTAGGTCTTTTGAATCACTCGTTCTTTAAGCTTACTAAATTAAACTCCTTCTTTCGACAAAAAAAGAGTCTGAGTATGAGTTCTCCCCCTGTCGGTCACTCTTAATAATCTGTTTATGGACTTGTTTGAAAAGAGATTTCTCCCTCATATTGATTCTTCCGTTGTCTGATATCGTTATGCGGACGATGTTTTCGTCCTCCTCACTATGGAACTCGATCCTAATGATATTCTTGGTAGATTAAATAATATTCTACCTCCTAAACAATTTATTACTGAGTTGGAACAACATTCTGAAATCTCTATTTTAGACATTCAGCTTATGAAACCCTTCGCTAATAAATCTGAATTTACAGTCTTTCGGAAGGCTACTTATCTTAATAATTTCTATGTTCATTGGCTTTCTTCCCACGGTTCTATCTCTGCTTTAGTTTGTTCTTCCGCCTGAACGAAGAAGAAAGTTTCTTTTGAAAAGCTTCGTGCTTTTTAATTTTTTAGTTCTATTTTTAGTTCTTTTTTTAGTTCTTTTTTAGATGCGTGATTATTGAAATTGCCTGACCTTCCTCTCTCCCCATGCTTTAGTTTGTTCTTCCGCCTAAACAAAGAAAGAAGTTTCCTTTGAAAAGCTTCGTGTTTACAAAGGAGAACAGTTTTTGGCATAATAATTAAATTAAGAAAAAAGTAAAAAAAGTTCGAGTGATATATATATATATATATATATATATATATATATATATATATATATATATATATATATATATATAATGTGTGTGTGTGTGTGCGCGTGTTACAGTAAAAACCCGAAATCCATCAAAACCAGTTTTACTAGTCAAAACTAGAAGCCGCGAAGGTCGTTAGCTAAAACTAGTATTAAGTAGTCAAAACTAGTTCCACCTAAGGCTGTCGGGGAGAACGCGAAATATACGGCTCACATGTTACTAAACTACTTTTAATTATGCATTTCACTAGTAATTGAATGCCCAGTTAGGTCAACTGTACGCCCTGGACGATTGGTTAGGTTAAGTCGTAATATTTTCGTTAAAACTAACGAAAATATTACCACTTCACCTAACCAATCATCAAGGACGTACAGTTGACCTAACCGGGCATTCAATTCACCTAACGGGCATTCAGTTGACCTAACTGGGCATTCAATTAGTTAAAAGTAGGTTAAAAGTAGGTTTAGTAACATGTGAGCCGTATATTTCGGGTTTTCCCCGACAGCCTTAGGTAGTTTTGACTACGTAATACTAGTTTTAGCGAACGACCTTCGTGGCTTCTAGTTTTGACTAGTAAAAGCTGATTTTGACGGATTTCGGGTTTTTACTGCATCATATATATAAAATGGGATTGGATTCACTATTGAAGTTTTAGAGTTTATAAATAATTCTTTGTTAAATTAATACCAAAATTTTTGTGTGCCTCTGAAAGAATCTCTCTGCAAAGTATAATGAAGTTTTTTACCCAAATATATGTTTGTCGATTTTCAAGAAAGCGTATGATGATGAAGTTCACAATCAGACAACTTTTCTTTAAATAAATCAATATCCTTTATGTAAATATATGGAATAAAACCCTCAGATTGGGGTAAAAGGCAGTAATTTATTGTATGAAATGCTCGGTCCGCTTTTCTTACTGATAAATTTTAGTAATGTTTTTCTCCTTCCATTTGTGAGACATGGTTCCAAAATGCATTATATCAGAATATTCTATAACAGTATTATACAGGAAAGGCTACAGTCGACGTGAGATTAGTTTAAAAATGTAGGTTTATATATATATATATATATATATATATATATATATATATATACAGGGTGTAACAAAAGTCATTCTCATAGGGAAATAAGATATAACGGAAATGAACTATTAAAATGAGTAGAAATGTGTCAAAGACGAGTAGAAATGCGTGAACGGCTACATGGAATGCAATTTGAGCATGCACTCGATTAACTGGTAAGTTGATTGTATTGTTTGTGATGTATAATTAAAACTATTTTCTCCTTCAATTCTGTTATATCTTATTTCCTTATGAGAACGGACTTTTGTTACACCCTGTATATATATATATATATATATGTATATATATAATGAGTATTATCTATTAGTCTGAACAGAATTTGAGGAAAATAAAAAATATGAAATATTAACACATAATAATCAATCGGAAGTGCCAGAAACTGGCAACAACGATCAAGCCAGACAAATGTGGCCCATTGTGGCTAACCCTCAGATTATCATTTTATATATATAAGCACTATCGGGAGTCGAAGTGAGCTACGGGCGTTATTGACACTAATATATAGTCATGAACTGAATTTCTTTATACTGGAGGGGGGGGGGCACCAACGCAAATATTCTACTTTAAAAAGTACAGATAAAACCCTCTAGCCATGATTAATTAAATTTGTACTGAAACTAAGCAAACATAGTCTGTATATATTCTTTCTTATAATTTTGTTCAAAGAAGGTGGAAAATTCCCTAATTCAAATAGAAATTAAATTAAATATGCAAAAACTGCGTAAATTATTTGAAAAAGAAATTGTTCATTAGCTAAAACATAATCATAAAATATTATATATATATATATATATATGGACGTCGGAAGAATATTTTCCAGGGGGCATCTTATATTACGATATACGTGTGTGTATGTATATATATATATATAATAACTAAGATGTTGATATCATTCTTGTCTATGTTCCTCAAATATAAACTGCAAACGCTTGAAGACATCATACCAAATTTAATTACTACTTGTTCAGTAAATAGAAATTTGTTTTTATGTAATTTTATCTTTGTGAACATTCATCATATAGAGCCCACCCAACCACCCAGTCTGTCTTTGCTCATGGTGAAACGAAGCCAGGTTTTAAATAGTTGATATAGATCAGGGGTTCTCAAACTTGGGTACGCGGACCCCTAGGGGTATGTATTAAGATTTCCTCGGGGTACAGGAAGGAATGGACAAAATTTACGCTATATATATATTTCGACATAATTCAAATGAATATTCTAAAAAAATTGAAAACGTGTATTTCATTCATTGAGGAACTAGTTTCCACACATCAGACACATCCCTAACACTAAAATTCAAGAATTATAGCTACCCTAATTTTATTTTACATATGTAGTGTGTTGTTTAGTCATTTGATAAAGCATTTATTATTGATATTTCTGTATCTTATGTGAATTCTTACTAATGGGGGTACTAACTCATTGTTTAATGAATCAGAGGGTACGAAGTGACAAAAAGTCTGTGACCCCCTGATATAGAGAGAAGAAGGCAATACTGTAAATTGTAGTAATGTCTAATTAAGAATTAAAAATGTTTTGTTTATAAGAATTTAATAATGTTTGTTTAATAAAGAAGATAATAATGTTTAATAAGAAATTAAATTACGTTAAATAATTGTTTGGTTATAAAATACTAGTTGGCAATACCACGAAATGGTCTAGAGGCAGAGAAAAGCAGAATGCCCAAAAAACGACAGTGATCGATCATCGAACGGCCTTTGTCCTAATAAGGTGTCTTTTGGTATTAAGATGTTTTTTGGAAATTTAGAATATTCTTTTGTCTCTCTCTCCCCGATCGAATGTTAACGCTAATTTCTCCCTCGCATTACCCCGTTTGTCTAAATTGCTTCGTATAAATAAAAAGTCAGTAAAGTGTTAATTAAGTGTGTAATTAATCCCCCCGTCTCTTTTGCATTATTCGAAAGTGAAACGGCTCAACCGTCAGCGCGTCCGTATAAAGACACAGAGAAAACAAGTGATAATAATAAGAAAAGAAAATAATGAATTATAAAAGAGAAGGAATGGGAATCACTACAAAATGATGAATTGCTACAACTCGACCTAATACAACTCGTCCTAACACATAGGCTAGCTAAGCTGACACGCTTTTAATCACGACGCTATTGTTAATTGAGAGAATTGAACTCTTGAATTAGGCCTAGCCTTATTAATTAATATTATGAATTAGGACTGATAGAAAAATAGGCTCAGTTGAAATGAGGAAATAGGTATTATAATTATAATTAGCAATTTTTTTTTTTAATGAAGATTATATTGACTCAATATCGGTTTGACTAAATTTATAGAATAAATTAATATATGAATTAGCAAATATTGACGCGATTTGAACTAAGTTTGAAGAGTGTATAATTTACCGCCTTCTCTGCTATGAGACATCTCCACACTCTTCGACTACGAGGCAATAGATTAGAATAGATGAAGACGCGAAAAACATACGTCTGGCAGGAGAACGAATGTTAAAAGTTGGAAGCTTTTGTTCTCAAATATTCCTGATATTTGTCATGTTTAGGTATAAATTTTGAACTTTTCTTTTGTCTGTTACGACGCGATCTGACATGGCGCAATCTATATATATACAGTATATTTATACACCTACCTATATATATATATTCTTTCTTCTCCCCTCCCAACACACACACCAATACAGACACACTGCATATGGCTGTGTGGCGCCCCCTTATTAATGTGTGGAGGCGTAGACCAGAACTTCAGTCACTATCAAATTAACAATAAAAAATTTTATTTTGCTTCTGGGAGCAATTTTCTCCTCTTCCAGACAACGGGCAGACAACGGATGTATCAGTTTAGGGCGATACATTTTTATTACGACGAAAAAAATAAGAAAAATTATCCTAGTTTGTAAAAGTTTTTGTAATTGAAGAGAGAGAAGCAGTTTCAAGTTCGTTTTTAATAGTCAATAAAAGTTTGAAATAAAAACCCCATCGAAGAATGATATTGGAAATACCGTTTAAAAAAAAATATGGAAGTAGTGTTGGATGCACAAAATTATTTCTGGAATTAATTTTTTCCCCTCAAAGTTGATTGAAAATTACATTCTACCACGACATATATATATATATATATATATATATATATATAAGGAACGGAATAGGTGTGTGTGTGTGTGTGTGTGTGTGTGTATATATATATATACACAGTTATACACATCGCAGACAAAATGCTGAGACAGCGTCGATCGATCGATCGAGAGAGAGAGAGAGAAAGAGAATTAAAATGTTATATACATACAGACATCTGAAACAAAATCGAAACGCTAAATTGACAGTGTCTTATTAAATATAGAAAAAAAAGAAGGTAAAAAATATATAAAATAAAATGAGACCCACTAAAAAAACACAATACACTGAAACCTGACATTTCGTGGCTAAAATTTATGACGCTTTTTCAAAACTAAAATTTTAGCTTTGTAAAGGCGTCATAGATTTTGAACCACGAAACGCCAGGTTTTTGCATGGATTTTATGGTTTTTGTTTTTTTCTTCACTTTGGATGTCATTGAATAATGGACGAAACAAAAGAACAACGACCAAATGGATAAAAAAGTAAGAAAAGCGAATCAAACACCCCTCCCCCCCATAAATAGGTAAATGTAAATAAAAAATAAATGACGAACTGAAATGTATGAAATTAAGTAACATGGAAAAGATAAAACAATAAAAAAAATGAGATTCTCCCCCTGCGGAAGTGGGAAAGAATTAAGGAACTTCTGACGTCATATCATACGGTTCCTATATAAAAATATGATCCAGTTTCAATCAAAAGGGGGGGGGGGACAAAAAAAAATCGAGGAGGGTATAAGGTAGAGCGAAACTTGGCAAATTCTATAATTAGTGTAATTGGTAAGAAAAATAACTAAAAAAAATAATACCTTTCACCCTTTCAAATGTTCCGTGCGATGATTCCTCATTTCACGAAGGTCAAGCTTGTCACCCCCTCCTCTCGAGATGGCCTGGTGAAGTAGAGAGTTAGTTTCTTGTGCTCTCCACTTCACATAGTCAGGTACGCCCGGCTCATCCGGGATTGTTCTGAGCCAGGCGTCTAATCTTCTTTTGAAAGTGTCCACCGCAACACCACTCTTGTTCCTTAGTTCCTTGGGCAGCTCGTTAAACAGTCTTTGTCCTCTCACAACAAAACTATTTTCCTTCAGGGTTGAGGCTGTTCCCTGCCTAGCCTTTGATTTTGGAACACGACACAGTCTTCCTCTTCTACTTTCCTTCTACTTTCCACTGTTGTTTGGGGGGTTATTGGATTCAGAATAAGATTAGGGGGTGGTGGCTAGTTTCTCCATTATTTTCAAAATGTAATTAATGGTGTGTGTGTGTGTGTGTGTGTGTGTAACAATGGAAAACATATATGAACAAAATTATTAAACCAATGAATGCGAGACGTTTAAAATTTAAAAATAAAAACAAGGAACCTCTTTCCAACAAAATTCTGCATAAAATTTAATGAAGACATCTAAGAAAACCTCAAAATTTACCTCCTACTTATTTCTTCCTTATAACCTCTCGCAACAACAGGAACAAGAGATTAAGAGAATACAACACGAAAGAGAGAGAGAGAGAGAGAGAAAGAGAGAGAGAGAGAGAGAGAGGGAAACTAACGTCGGGAGTGTAAGCAGACGCCATAAACTAAAGAAAAAAATGCGTTAGGCGGAATCATGATATCGCCATTTCGGTTTTAATATTCAACCTTATGACTGCTATTAATGTCCAAACTGAGTTTTTAATTTCTTGTAAACAACAACAACAAACAACAACAACAACAACAAATTACTTTCGAAATTATCGCTTCGAGAAATCTATATTTCATTAAATTCTCATCTCAGAAGTTTGAGATTCGAATAGAATTAATTTGGAATTGTTTAAAAGCTTCCAAAATACTTTGAGGAGCTTTTCTCATCTCTTTTGGTTTATTGCCAATTTAAAGACGTTACATAATATATATATATATATATATATATATATATGTTTTAGGCGTCTCGGTGGTGTAGTGGTTAGTGTCGCTAACTATGAAACCATCGGCCCCGGGTTCGAGACCCGACGGCAGCCGGCGCGCAGCAAAACCCAGCTGTTCATCCTTCCACACAATAAAGAAAGTGGTTGGTAGATAAATGTGGGCTGCTGATGGGGCGTGGTTCGGATTCCACGTTAAACTGTAGGTCTAAGGTTATATGAGGGGTCCCGCGTCTTAAGGTACCTAAGCGCCAAAATTAAAATTCGCCAGAAATCGCTTCCAAAGTTCAGCAATATTCTGGCAATAGTATCTCTGTTATTAATTGAGCTAGAACGTTCATTTTTGGCTAAATTAGAGTTCTAAGTATGCTAATGAAGATGTTGATGAGTTTTTGTAATAGATTTTCATATTTTATATATATTTTTTTAATTTTTTGATTTTCTTATTATGCCGAACCTTTGGGTGAACTTTTGGCTGGCGATAGAGGTGAAAAAAGTAGTTCGCTTCATAAGGTTTTCAACCATACTTCTAGTGTCGTAAGGTCATTATAACCCAAACCACGTGATAGAGGAAAGGTGAAAATAGTGATATTCATCAAAAACACGTTTTCGACTGTGGTGGCGCTTAGGTACCTTAAGACGCGCGACCCCCTCATATATATATATATATATATATACACGGTGAACCAAAAGTAGGTGGACAGTAGGTTGAATACGGTTTGTGTTATATTATATTATAACTATGGTGTTCATTATAACTATGGTGTTTGTGTTTTATTATATTAAATATTATAACTAAATTTATTTAAATTTTATTTTGTTTTATAGTATACAAAAAAATTAAATATGTATTCTCAAAATAAACGTTATCATTTACTGTCCACCTACATTTGGTTCACCCTATATATATATATATATATATATATATATATATATATATATATATATATATATATATATATAAGTGAAATCTGCAATAACTGCCGACAAACGGATAAAGGTAAAAATCTACGCAAGTTTTTTTTCATATACAAATTCTTTAATTTCGAGTCTCGGTAGGAATCCTTATCAGGATATAATAAGTAAACCAAAGTTAAAGAAACACGAGGATAAAATTTGGACAATTCTTAAGAGCAAAGAACGCCACGCTATCAAGATCATACCTAAACGGTTGAATAAGACTTTATTCCTCTAAGCCACGTGGATAGCATTTATATCTCTAATCAGTCATTTTAGTTTACACTTTGCGTGTTTCGTTACATTGTAAACAAATCCATCCATCTTAAAAGCGGTTTTATTTGAATTAAGGATTTTGCAAACACATAACTGTAAAATGACTAAAATATACATTTCTTCCAAGTTGCAATTTTTTTTTTTCTAGAATTTTGACTCTAACAATTTTGATTGAATACAGTTGTCGGATCACCTGAAGATCAGGGCCCCCAGCCTCAATTACCAAATGATATCTTCGTTAAAACTAACGAGAATATCACGACTTAACCTAACCAATCGTCAAGGGCGTACAGTTGACCTAACCGGGCATTCAATTTAATTTATTATTATATTTGGTACTGTAAAGCAAAAAACAAGAATACATGGGGGCCCTGATCTTCAAGTGATCCCAGTTGTCTTTTATTGAATCGTTTAGTTATGAGTTTGGTAGCGTGAGGTTCGTTGTTCTTAAGGGTTGTGTCAAATTTTATCTTTGTGTTGTTTTTTACCCTGATGAGGATTCTTACTGCGAATCGAAACCAAATGATTTGTAAATGATTTAAAGTCTCTCTGTGTTTATTCAAGCAACTGTTATTATTTCTTGTTGTTTGACTATCACAGAAAACAAAAATTTCCCTCAATTTTGTCTCAATTTTGCCTCAAATCACTCGGAAAAAGAAGTTTTAAGACTATTTCTTCCATCTAAAGAAGTCATGAATCATTAAAAGAAGTTATTCTATCATCTGAAAAGAAGATTTGGTACCCAAAAGAAAGAAAAACTTCCCCTAGAATAAACCTTCAAAAAAGAACTTATAAGTTCTAAATTCAGAAGGTTTTATTTTGAGTGATATCGATGATGATAAAACCTTCTTTTCGCATTTATAGTTTCACCTATTATCTTTGGGGCAATTATGGCAAGGAATACCATAAATACATCCTTCATTGTTTTGACTTTAGTTAAAGGAAGTGTGATAGCTAATCCCAAATTATTAGAAACTGAGGTTATACGAGCGTGACCTCTTCCGAAATACGTTTCTTTGCAATCTATATGACAAGGTACCTTCAAACGCACCTTATCCTGCTTTCTTGTCCTATTGTTAGGACTGTAATATTTTTCTGCGTTAAATATAGCGCTCTATCAACAAAATGGTCGAGATAACCTGATTCTCTAAAGCCGTTTTTGAAATATTTTCTTCACCAACAAACTGCGGGTCACAGATCTTAAAAAAAGCCCTCTGAAACAAACCATTTAAGACACCTGTTTTTGGTACTTTTTGTGCGAGGTATGTATGTGTTCGAATGGGTTGTTTTTCGATATAATTTTGAAATTAGGTTTTTTGGCTACTATTTCTGCAAACCAAAAACACAAAAATAAACCACAGATTTCTTTTGGATTCATTTTCGAAAGTAAAATTACTTGCTGGGAAAAAGAATGTTTAATTGACCTTGTAGTTCATTTACATTTTTAGCTATGTTTGGATCACAAACGCATTGCAAATCTGCAGTTTGCCTTATAATATATATATATTGTTTGTTTGTGTGTTTGTTTAACGATCTAATATTCTTATTGTCTGATGGTTTAACACAATTTTTTTATAATTTTTTCTTTATTTAACTTCATCACTTATTATTGCATCCAGTCTCAGATTTATAATAATAATAATAATAATAATAATAATAATAATAATATATTTAATTATCGATGCATTCACAGTTTAAGTAGAAGTATGAAAAGTTAATAAATATCCTTTTACATAGAGCATCATTCCGCCCACACGCCCATTTCAGGGTACGAGCATCTCGCAGCAGCATTGTCAAGCAAACAGGGGTCAAATTACTGACCACCACTGAAAGCGACAATGTTCTTTGTGTTTGTCTAGTCCAAACAACATCCATATCCGTATTCAATTTTCGTTAGTTTGTATTGCAGACACCTCCAATTACACTGGTCAACAAAGATTTTTCATCAGAGTAAAATTTGTGGTGGCTGGATAGCATTTTTCACGCTGATTCCAAAACTGCATTCAGATTTTTTCTAGCACGTATAGTTTTCAAGATGAAGGCATATATATAACTACACAGATTTAACCATTTTAAATAGGCAAAATACTAATATTTCAACATTTGATTGTGTTTATTTTATTGTGTTTTTTAGTTTATTCATCTTATTTATTTCAATTATCTTAATTATACATCTTATGTATTTCAGGTGTGAGCTTTTACGTCTAGCAGCATTGTGATTCAGGCAACAACGCCGTGCTTTGTGTGTCAAAAGATCAGTCCAGTCCAAGAACTTGTTGTGTCAAGTTGGTGTACATTTTTGTTTAATTTATAGTTTGCTCAGGTCAGTCAACATGCCTCGACAATGTAAGAATGACCCCGACAAGTTCTGTTTCGTATGCGGCCAGTTGACAACTAAAACACAGCGACGAAGTATTACAACCGACATTAAGAAAATATACAAGCTATACTTTGGTTGCCATCTAGGTGACCAAGATAAACCATGGGCGCCACATCAAATCTGTTCTGGCTGTTCAAATGGATTACGTGATTGGCTTAACAAAAAGAAAGCTTCAATGCCATTTGCCATACCCATGATATGGAGGGAGCCGAGAGATCATCATGAAGACTGTTATTTTTGTAGTGTGAACTTAATGGGGTTTTCTGCCAAGAACAAACACCAGATTGTATATCCAAACTTGGATTCAGCACGTAGACCAGTAAAACATGATGAAACATTGCCCATTCCAATTCCCCCAAGTGATAGGCTAGATTCTATCATAGATGACATGGAAAGTGATGAAGGTGCAACTGGCGTTTCCGGACCATCTACAGAACCAGAGTACACTTTTGAAGGTAGACATTTAGGGCCTAAAAAGTTAACCCAAGGACAGTTGAATGATCTTGTTAGAGACTTATCGCTGTCTAAAGAGAAATCAGAGCTTCTCGCCTCAAGACTAAAGGAGAACAATTTACTTGAGAACAATGTTCGTATTAGTTACTACCGAAAGCGGAATTTTGAATTAACAGCATTCTTTTCAGTAGACGGTCCTCTCTGTTATTGCCATGACATCAATGGACTATTTACAGCCATATCTCAGACGTATGTGGCATCTGAGTGGCGCCTCTTTATTGATTCGTCGCAGAGAAGCCTGAAAGCAGTTCTTTTGCATAATGGTAATATAATGCCATCCATCCCCATTGCCCATTCCGTCCATCTAAAAGAGACATATGACAATATGGATATACTACTTAAGGCAATCAAATACGACAGTCATCAATGGAATGTTTGTGGAGATCTAAAAGTTATAGGAATGCTTATGGGTATGCAGTCAGAATTCACAAAATTTTGTTGTTTCCTTTGCCTGTGGGACAGTCGCGCCACTATAGAACATTACACCAAAAGTGACTGGCCACTTAGGTATAATTCCTGCATTCCCACTTAGATTTCTTTCCTGAAAACCTTGGTGCAGTGAGTGACGAGCAAGGAGAGCGCTTCCATCAAGATATTCAGATGATGGAGAAGCGCTACCAAGGATATTGGAATGAAAGCATGATGGCGGACCATTGTTGGATGCTGTATCGTGACAATCCAGGCCAAATTTACAAAAGGAAATCACACTCACAGCGCTTTTAATAAAATAATGTATATATTCTTTATTTATAAGTACATTGAATAAGGTATATGATGTATTTGTTGTTTAGCATTCCTAAGTGTGATCTATACATCCATAAATTTTCTTATAGCAATATCAAAAACTTAAAAATATCAAAACCAGTGTATCTATATAACTATACGTGCTAGAAAACAAATAAAACCAGATTCGGAATCAGCGCGAAAATTGCATTAAGAAAAGTGTGATCATGTTTGTGATGAGGAAAAAAAGTTTCATTTTGTTGGCCAGTGTTATTATCAGTCCTTCTGCATGATACTTCAGGAGCAAGATGCACCACAAGTTTTGCGTTTATCCAAGGCAGCACAAATTCACCCGTATCATTCATAGTCATACTCGTACTACTTTAGGCGTGCTCTAAACAAACTGGACCAAAAAACCACAAGTATCAGCAATAGCAAACCGTCCGTATATAGGCCTATATTTTGTTTAGAACAGTTTTTTTCAATATACTGTACATCTGTAGACTGAACATGGAAAAAACTATTTACAAACTCAAACTCAATAGAATTTAAAGAAGACTACCCCGTACGGTAGAATACCCTCCAAGAACACCCTCCAAGAGCACCCTCCAAGAGCACCCTCCAAGAACACCCAAGTCGGAAGATTTTTAATACCTTACCTTTTCTTTGTTTTGTATTTACGATGTCAATATTTCTCCATTATACCTCTTTATGATCCAGTTTATTCTTTCCGTCCTTATTCCTCCTGCAAGTATCAGTGAGTTTTTCCCCCACCAGTATTTTTCTTATCACCGTTGATATCATAAACATTATTATTATTATTATTATCTTTACTAGCTTTATAACCATCATTATTATTATTAATACAGTTGTTGTTAATGCAGTGTGTTGTTAATAACAGTGTTGTTAATGCCGTTGTTGTTTTCATTCAAATTCCTTTTCAGTTTGTTGGTTTACGTCGTCGTCGTTGGGCCTAGGCAAGCTACGGCTTGGGACCGTAGCGCATCTATCCGGTATAGGTTAACCTGGATGATGTAGCCATAAGCACTGCCGCTGGTTAAGTGCCAACCAGTGATTATCTCACTAGCCGTATTGAGTCCGTTAGGCGAAACTGCGACAGTACCAAAGGTGGAAAATATAACCCTTGGATTTCTATTATTTATTTGCAAAATGAACATGGTATTAGATTAAAATAATTATTTGAATATAAATAATTAACTGACAATTGTGATATATAATTAATTATGTTTACATACAATAAAATAATACAGTATACATAAAATTAGTATTAATGTGGTTTACAATTGAATTATGATGGGTAACTAATTTAAAATGAATTTATAGCTATTCCGAAATTCAAGACGGTAAAATTAACATTTATCTGACTAAAATAAGAGTATTCACTACACACTCCCCCACCAGAGAGGAGTTCAAAGAGTTCCGAACGACACAGATTTTCCCTGGACCTTTTTGGTAGCTACATGTACCTCGCTTAAGGTTGATTCCAAAACGCAGGCTTAAGACGATCGATAGAAACCTTGTCGACCTTGGAACCGCGCTGGATGAGAAATGATTTGCGCGTACGTCGGAGAACTTCATAGGGCCCGTCATATGGACATGGAGATGCCGTTTTGGAGAGGTACACGAACGAAAACGTGGGTGCAAGATTGGAGGGCTGGGGAAACAAAGATGTTCTGTTGGCTAGTCAATCGAGGGGGAACAGGCTGAAGGGACTGCATGTGAGAGGAAAGTGTTTGAGCGAATTCCGTAGGATCACATGACTTATCCCCTGCAGTGAAGTAGCCACCTGGTAGCCGCAGTGTTGTTCCATAGACTAGTTCAGCCGCTGTAGTCTTCAGATCACTCTTAAATGCAGAGCGAATACCAAGCAAACGAGTGGAAGCTTATCCATCCAATGGGAGTCTTCGTGACACATAAGGGATGACTTCAGCTGGCGATGGAAGCGTTCGACGAGGCCGTTAGCTTGCGGATGATACGCACAGGTATGCGCATGTACTGTACCCAACAAGCTGGTAAACTTCTTCCAAAGCGAAGACTCAAATTGGCGACCTTGGTCAGTGATGACTTTTGTCGGCAATCCAAATCTTGATACCCATCCATGAAGAAAGGCTCTTGCAACAGTGTCCGCTTGGATATCAGGAAGTGGGATGGCTTCAGGCCATCTGGAAAAGCGGTCGAGACAGGTGAGCAGATAACGTTGGCCTTGAATCACTGGAAGAGGGCCAACAATGTCTACATGAATTACTTCAAATCGCTGGGATGGGGGCGGAAATGCGTCAAAGGGGGACCTGGTGTGCCTTTGGACTTTGGCACGCTGGCAGGCAAGGCACGTTTTGGTCCAAATGTTTGACATCCTTCCGCATCGAGGGCCAAACAAAGCGAGAGGTAACCAGGTGTTGCGAAGCACGGATACCAGGATGGGAGGAGTTATGAAGATCCGTGAAGACTGCTTGTCTGTGACATGGAGGGACATAAGGGCGAATAGCAGCTGTTGATACGTCGCAATAGAGGGGCACAGACAATCCTGGCATACTCATTTTCTTGAGGGAAAGTGAGTGAGTGGAGTCTTCTCTGAGCAGGTCTTGTAGTTCCGTATCCTTATCTTGATCCTGTGCAATAGCATTCCACAGTGTAGAGCTGAGGGTAACAGAAGTAATCTCTATTCTTGAAAGTGCATCCGCTGGAGTGTTCAAGACACCTTTGATGTGGCGGATATCTGTGGTAAATTGCGAGATATAATCGAGTTGCCTGATGACTCTGGGAGAGTGGTTACAGCTGTTTTTATTGAAGACAGTGACCAAAGGTTTGTGGTCGGTAAAAACACAAAACTCTCGGCCTTCAAGGAAATGTTGAAAATGCTTCACGTTTAAGTAAATAGCAAGAAGTTCACGTCCGAACGCACTATAACGCGTTTGGGCTGGCTGCAGCTTTTTCGAGTAAAACGCGATGGGTGCTTGTTGACCGTTAATGGTTTGTTCCAACACTCCACCGATCGCAACATCTGATGCATCGACCGTCAGAGTTAGGGGGGCATCACTGATAGGAAATGACAGAGACAATGCACTATTGATAGCATTTTTGGCATTGTCGAACGCCTGTAAACTATCGCTACACCATACCAATTTCGTTACCTTGCGTTTGTGTGTGATCATAGCGTGTAGAGGAGCAAAACACTGGCACAGTTTTTAATGAACTTGTGGTAATAATTTACCAAACCTAGAAACCGACGTAACTCACGCTGATTATTTGGCATAGGGTAATTTTTATCACTTCACACTTGTCCTGAAGGGGGGTAATTCCGTGCTGCGAAATCGTGTGACCAAAATTCCAAGGTTGGCTGTGCAACACACACTTAGATGCATTAATAGTAACACCGTATTGTTCTAAGCGTTGAAAGAGGAGTGAAAGATGTTCCTTATGTTCCTCTTTCGTTGAGCTGGCCACAAGCAAATCATCGATGTAGGCATAAACAAAGTCTAAGCCTCTGGTGACCTCATCTATAAACCTCTGAAAGGTTTGCGCAGCATTCCGTAGCCCGAACGGCATCTTCACAAATTCGAATAACCCAAATGGTGTACAAACTGCAGTCTTGGGAATATCCGAAGGCTCTACGGGAATGTGGTGGAAAGCCTTAACGAGATCTATTTTACTGAAGATAGATTTGCCGTGGAGAAGATAAAGTCTTGGACATTTGGTACCGGATATCGGTCCGGGATGGTTGTCGAATTCAAAAACCGGTAATCCCCACATGGTCTCCAGTCTCCTGACTTCTTCTGGACCAGGTGTAGGGGAGAGGACCAACTGCTTTTGGAAGGTCTTATTATCCCAAGATCTATCATAAGCTGGAATTCCGATTTGGCAGCTTTCAGTTTGTCCGGGGCAAGACGTCTGGGTTTTGCAAACACAGGGGGACCTTTTGTTGTAATGTGATGGGTAATGGTGTGCTTAATGGTATCACCCATCTGCATCGGTTGAAGAATTCCTGGATATCGCTGGAAAAGGCACTGGTACATGGAATTAGGGGGAACGAGGGAAAGTGCAGAGTTCGAGGCGTCTGGAAGGGCAACCTGTTTGGCAAGAACAGAAAGCAGTGTGGCCTGGTCGCATAAGCGTCGCTTGTCAAGATCCACCAGGAGTTTGAAATGCTGGAGGAAGTCAGCGCCGATTATGGGATGCTGCACTTGAGCACAGATGAAAATCCACTTGAAGGATCGGTGAAGGCCCAAGTTTAGTTCACGCGACTGAGTACCGTACGTGGGTATGCGTGAACCGTTAGCAGCGTATAGAGGCGGAGATTCCGAATGCGTATGACCAGATTTTTGAGGGAATACACTGACTGACGCTCCGGTATCGACCAAGAAATTGACACCAGAGTTCCTGTCCTTTATGAATAACAGGTTGGCAGTGCGAGTACTAGACGCCATTAGGACTCGCTGCTGGGTTTTCCGACGAAAAATTGCAAGGGGAGATGCACTTCCTAGCCTTCTTTCCAAATTTAGCGTGGTAGAAGCAGATCTTCCCGGAACTCGAACGATGCCTCTTCGTAAATCTTGACCGAGAATGGCTTCTTTGCCGTTGATTTTGTAGCAGAGAACAAACGTGGTTGAGTTGTTGACTTAACTCTTTCACTTTCAACTCCAGTTCCGATTGTGTGTTCACGTTGTTGACCGGAGCTGTGTCAATCTCCACTACTTTGTCGGCAGTTTCTGCTAGTTTATCAACTGGAGTAGCAGGATCCATAGTGGCCAGACACGCTGAGCTGATGGAGGAAGTTTCTGCAAGAACAACTGTCTAAAGATGTCCTTATCGAAGGTTTGTGCGCGTTCGCCTAGAGCGCACTGCATAGCCCTCAGCATTTGAGTGGGCTTACGGTCTCCAAGTTCTTCTTTTGAGATTAACTGATGTAGTTTCTCACGCTCGGAGACAGTGGTGCGGCACAGGATGGCAGACTTCAGATCGTTGTATGGGTCCTCACTCGTGGAAGTAGACACGATGACGTCACGGACTTCAGAGATGATGCTCGCTGGTAGAGAGGACAAAACATGATCGTATTTCGTCCTGCTAGCGGTGATCCTTCCCAAGTTGAATTGTGATTCCACTTGGTGGAACCAAATAATGGATCACCCGGCCAGAAGACGGGGAGCTTTACGCTCAAGTGGGAGATGGCACCAGCGTCGTCAGGCATCTTCTCCTATGCTTGCTGACGTACAAGCAAGACGACAAGTTACCAACGAAGGAGTGGAGGTTGAGACGAGCGCAGGCACAGAGCGCACGGGCAGGGGTGAGGGGCAGAGGGCACGAGCGACATTACAGTCTGGTCCTAGTCGCTCGGGTGAAAGGGGTGGTGGGCACGAACGACGTTACAGTCTAGTCCTAGTCGTTCGGGTGAAGGGGGTGATGGGCACGAACGACGTTACAGTCTAATCCTAGTCGTTCGGGTAAAAGGGGGGAATCCAACTCCGGGGTCACCAATTGTTGGTTTACGTCGTCGTCGTTGGACCTAGGCAAGCTACGGCTTGGGACCGTAGCGCATCTATCCGGTATAGGTTAACCTGGATGATGTAGCCATAAGCACTGCCGCTGGTTAAGTGCCAACCAGTGATTATCTCACTACCCGTATTGAGTCCGTTAGGCGAAACTGCGACAGTACCAAAGGTGGAAAATATAACCCTTGGATTTCTATTATTTATTTGCAAAATGAACATGGTATTAGATTAAAATAATTATTTGAATATAAATAATTAACTGACAATTGTGATATATAATTAATTATGTTTACATACAATAAAATAATACAGTATACATAAAATTAGTATTAATGTGGTTTACAATTGAATTATGATGGGTAACTAATTTAAAATGAATTTATAGCTATTCCGAAATTCAAGACGGTAAAATTAACATTTATCTTGAAACTAAAATAAGAGTATTCACTACAAGTTGTTTAATTTTTTACTTTCAACTATTTTAATTTTACCTATTGTCTATTTCCGAAACCTTATCGTCCCATTATCTATCCACCAACTATACTGCGTGATTTTCCACGCTGTCATATTCCTTCACGCTTGTACTTTATTGTTTAATGACTGTTTAATGTGCCCGAAAACTGTAATATATATATGTAGTCTTATACCATTGTTCGCCTATCTATTTTTAATTGTCCGCCCCCCCCCCCCCCCATTTCATATTCCTTAATTATGTTTATTGTGTGAAATTATTTTCTTTTGCAGTGTATCGACTAAGGACTTCTATATCCTAAACGTTTGCATTGTCGTAAAAATCATTTTATTATTATGGTTATACTCCTATATACACTAGTGGCCAAAATTCTGGACACTTTCTCATTTTTCGTGATTTTTTTTATTAAAGTCGAGTATGGTTAATTGAATTCTAATTTTAATTATTTTTTTTGTAAAAAAAAGTGTTTATTAGGCATTCCTTATACGATTAAGCATAATTTAAAAAAAAATAAGCTGGAATATACGTACAAACAACAAAAAGGTATATGTCATTGGAAATATTGCCTCAGTCCCTGTGTCAATTGTAATGATCAATCGGCGATAAGTCACGCTATTTCACGTAGCCAATCAACGTAAATCAGGCCACTTATGGTAGCCAATCAGCTCAAATCACGCCACTTATGATGAACAATCAGAAAACAGTAATTTGGTAGCTGCATTTCATTGTGATATTGTTAAGTTGCAGTGCGAATAACAAAGTCTCCTCTTCTCCTCTTTATCCCTTCATATTACTGTCACTGTTGACCATGTCCCCTCATATTAGGAAAAACTGGACACCAGCTAAGCAAGAAAAGCTGTAACCCTTCGAGAAGAAGGTTACACATTCGAACAAATAGCCAAAAGACTCAGAGATGGGGCAACAAAATCTGGAGTAAGAAAGGTTTGCCAACGCTTTTAAGATCTTGGTACAGTCAAAACTGCCAAAAGAACTGGAAGAAGAAGTAAGACAAGTGAACAGGACAACCAGCGTAGTGTTAGATTATCCCTAACTGATCGTTGGAGAACATCAAAGGAAATAATGCATACATTAAAAACAAGTAGTGTCAGCATAAGTGATAGAACTGTAAGGCGTAGGCTTTTTGACAGTGGACTTAAAGCAAAAATACCTAGAAAGAAACCATACCTGAATGCAGTTCAGAGAAGAAAACGCCTTCTGTGGGCAAGAGAACACAAAGGATGGACATTAGAAGACTGGTACAATGTAATATGGAGTGATGAGACGAAGATTTCAATTTTTGGAAGTGACAAATTGAAATATGTGCAATGCAGACCAAAAGAAGATATGTTGCCTGAATGCATTACAGCAACTATGAAGCATCCTATCAGCGTTATGGTGTGGGGATGCATGTATGGACGGGGTGGTGGACGCATTCAAATTATAAATGGAACTTTGAATGCTAAAAAATACCAAGAAGACATTTTGGAAAAGAAGTTACTCCCCTCAATTCAGGATATGTTCCCACACAATTCAGATGGAGCAATCTTTCAGCAAGACAATGTTCCTTGTTACACGGTAAAATCAAGTATGAAATGGCTTAAAGACCATAAAATCAAAGTGCTACAATGGCCTGGCACTGGCAATATTCCAGACCTTAATTCCATCGAAAATTTGTGGTCAAAACTCAAGAAACTTGGTAGCAAAGTCTAAGCCAAGCAACAAAAAGGAATTGATTGAATCTATCATCAAGGCCTGGTTCAGAATCATCAACTCAGATGATTTAAAGCATTAATTGATTCAAAGCAAAGAAGAAGCGATGCAGTCATCAAAGCAAAAGGTTATCCAACTAAATACTAGCATAAAATATGTTTTTATATATCTGTACTTCCTGAATAAAAATATGATTTTAGCTTCTTCTTTATATACCTATGTGTTTTAGTTCAACAAAATGTCATAGTAACTGTTTGATTGAAACAAAAATATTTATCTTAATATGAAATATATTAAAGAACATTAAAATATGCCTAAAAATTCAATACTAAATAGTTTATGCGCAGCAAAGATCAGAAAAGCGAAATGGTCTGTGTCTCTATAAAAAGTGTCCAGAATTTTGGCCACTAGTGTGTATATATATATGGTTCCCATATTTATTTTGTATATAACTCCTTATATAATCTCTCTCTCTCTCTCTCTCTCTCTCTCTCTCTCTCTCTCTCTCTCTCTTTACATATACACACACACACACACATTCGTACGATGTATGCATGACTTATCCAAATTATTAATGAATTCATTAGTTTTTACATACTGTAGTTGAATTTCCCACGTTAGCTTTTAGAATTTGCGAATAAGTTTATTTTTATCAAATGGTGTATCGCCTAAACTATTTATTATGTAGTTTACTCTTTGTTTAAAGTCTTTATATTTACATATTTTCTATTTTTCCCGTTTACATCATCTATAATTTTTTTGATATATTATTAATACAAAAGGTACTGGTCTATTAGTCTTTCCTATTGGAACGACCATTCATTACCTTTTGTGCGAAATCATTATTTATCAGATTTTTTTTATTTATTCTCATATTTTTTTAATAAAATAGTCCTCATTTTAATGTGATATTAAAGATCCTATAATAGGTTCTTCACTACTGATTAAATTATAAAATTTCAGTAGTGAAAATTCACCACTTCGAAAATTGGAAAAGACTACGAAAAATTTTAATAATAATAATAATAATAATAATAATAATAATAATACATAGAATGAAAAGGAGAAGGTCCATGCAGAAGAAATTCATGCACACAGAAAATAGATTTCCCGCAACCTTGTTCTGTACATAGAAATATTATATTTTATTGTCTCAAATCACTCACCCAAAAAGAAGTTTTTTAAGATAATTTCTTCTACCCAAAGAAATTACTTGTCATTAAAAGAAGTTATTTTATTATCTGACAAGATACTTTGATACCCCAAAAAAAAGGAAAAACTTCCCTTAGAAGAGTGGTCGGCGAACTTTTTTGGGTATTACCCCAAAATATATTTGAGGGCGTAATCAGGACGTAAATTCGTAATATTCTAAAATTTAGAATAACGCCACATTTATGTAACAAAATAAAATAAAAATATACGAAAAAAATATCAGCACAAAGTGTCTCTCATACCGCACGCATTACCCCCAAAAGTTTTAAATTTACCCCATTTGGGTAATTTACCCCTGTTCCCCGACCACTGCCTTAGAAAAAAAGCACCTTCAAAAAGAATTTACAACTTCTATATTTAGAAGGTTCTATTTTGAGCCCCAAAGATGAAGAAGAACGGTCTCAACAAGATTGACAATGATAAATTTAACGCCAAGAAGACTTCAACTTCTAACTTATGGAAGAAAAAAATTGAATAACTCAAAAGTGTCAAAGTTCTATGTTCAGTCAGATGGACAAAAAATGGCAAAGAAATCGATGACAAAAGAAAAGATTTTGGAGTAATTTTGACAGATGATGAAAAAAAGTTCGAAAAAACTAACTGGGCTACGGTTAACAAAACCAAAATTCTGTATTTAATAAAAAAAAAAAAAACCTTGTGAAGTTTCGAATTAATAATAATGTTTGGGGGAGGGAGGGAGAGGTATTTAACCACCTCCGTCACACTAGGCTAAGGTCATGTGACAAAAGTGGAAGATAGTTGGGGTGGAGAGTTTCGGAAACAGGGATAAGAGAGTACGTAATTTTTTCATATCCTAAAGGCGAGTACCTCCAACAACCACTATAATAAATCTGTTTGATGAGACGATTAGCATATTGGAACACTTATAAATAAGTCCTAAAATAAAATTTGGAAGATTAAAGTCTTCATAAAAGACTACATTTTTAATAACCGTGTCCTATATTGTCAATATTTCGCCATAGGGTCTTATAAACAGTTTTAAAAGTTAAAATAATTAAAAAGGTTATATGTAATAAATAATTCAGTGAGGAAGGCCAGGCACTGGCACAGCGCTTAGGACACACGAACGCAGTCTATTTTATATATATATAATAATAATAATAATAATAATATCATAATATCCAAACATCCTCTTCGTTAATGAAATACCCCAATTAAAAAATTTAAATTACAAATTTATATATTAAATTTACTTCAGAGAAAATGGGCTCAGCTGCCCCCCTCTCGAAAAAAAAAAAAAATAGACAAAGAAAAAAAAAGGGTCCCTAAAGTCAACTCTAAAATTCAAAATTTTGTGCTTTCATTTTTAAAGAGTTTCTTAAGATTTTTACATTATTTTTCCTTGCCCTGAAGTTAGTAACCAGATGATTATTACTATATTTGAAGGGTGTTTCATCCATTAAAGAAGAGTTGTCAGAGTGAACAGAAAATTGTGTGTTAAAGGAGAGAGTAAAAAAAAAAACCGGTTTTTTCTTCGTTATTCTATTTATGTATATTTAACATGAGGTATAATCTGTATATATAATTTTGTGTGTGTGTGTGTGTGTGTGTGTGTTTATATACACACGATTGTCATTTTTTAATTTTAGGTCATATATTATATATTTAATAATAAAAGCTCTCCTTCTGTCGTAAAACCGTATTATTATTATTAGTAGTAGTAGTAGTAGTAGAAGTAGTACTACTACTACTAGTAGTAGTAGTAACTAGTAGTAGTAGTAGTAGTAGAACATACACTAATTAAAAGTTAACGCATTTATAGATATACATTTGTTGTTTAGACGCACAACCAACGAAAAAAACCTTCCCAAAAGAAAGAAAAAAGTAAGAAAGAAAGAAAGAAAATAAGAAAAGAAAAGAAAGAAAGGAAAGAAAGAAAGAAATCTTACTAATTAGTAATTTGGGGGGGGGGGGGGGTGTTCCCTTTTAATTTAATTTTTATTTCGGCAATTTTTTTTCCTTTAACTTAAATACTTCGCCAAAAAGGAAAAAAACAACAACTTTTCCTTTCGGCAAAACAATATACATAGTTATTTGTTGTATAACCACTTCAGTTATTATATATATATATATATATATATATTTTTTTTTTTTTTTTTTTTTTTTTGCGCCACCCTGTATGTGTATATACATATTTCTATCTATCTATGCGCCTCGGTGGTGTAGTGGTTAGCGTCGCTGACTACGAATCCATCGGCCCCGGGTTCGAGACCCGACGGCAGCCGGCGCGCAGCAAAACCCAGCTGTTCATCCTTCCACACAATAAAGAAAGTGGTTGGTAGATAAATGGGTAACCTAGGTGGCCTAGTGGTTAAGACGCTGGGCTGCTGATGGGGCGTGGTTCGGATTCCACGTTAAACTGTAGGTCTAAGGTGGAATGAAAAGCTTGATCTTCGTCAGAATGAACAATTCGGGCGGAAGCTAACCATAAGGTTATCTAGCCATCTATATATATATATAGAGAGAGAGAGAGAGAGAAAGAAAGAGAGAGAGAGAGAAAGAGAGAGAGAGAGAGAGAGATATGATAGATAGATAGATAAATATACAGTCATCACCAGGATTTTGGAATTACTCGCAAATTTCTGAAATATGCGCAATTTTGCATTCAAGGTTAAATAAAGTTATAAAATGACACTCGTCATGAAATGGGGCTCGACTCATGAACTGAATGACAAGAAATACGTGAAACTACTACACAGTTAAGTTCTTACAGGAGGAATCCATTTTATCCTCATAGTGATAAAACTGAAGAGTCGGGCTGGAAGCTGAATTTACAAAAGGGAGAAATTAGGCATCATTCTCCGTTTCTTTGGCACTCTTTCAAATGATGATATGAAATATAAAGTTTATGTACAGGGTGTCCCAGAATTAACTATCTATTTCAATGAAATCGGACAAATTTTTAAAAACACACTTTTATTTATGTTTATCATGTTTAATATGTGTTAAAAATGTATAAATTTCTAAATTTTTTTCATAATTTTATTTTCATAATTTTTTCATTATCTGGTCCAATGAAAGACCGTCTGAAGTCATAGAATGGCAAAGAGACTCTCCAAAAGTTAACGTGTGGCTTGGAATGACCAAATCCAAAATTTATGGCCCATTCTTCTTTGCGGAAGCAACTGTAACAGGTACCGTCTACCTTGATATGCTTTAGCAGTTTCTCGAACCACAGCTTCTTGATGATGGCATTCTTGATAATGTTGTGTTTCAACAAGATGGAGCACCATAAATTTTGGATTTGGTCATTCCAAGCCACACGTTAACTTTTGGAGAGTCTCTTTGCCATTCTATGACTTCAGACGGTCTTTCATTGGACCAGATAATGAAAAAATTATGAAAATAAAATTATGAAATTTTTTTAGAAATTTAGACATTTTTAACACATATTAAACATGATAAACATAAATAAAAGTGTGTTTTTAAAAAATTTGTCCGATTTCATTGAAATAGATAGTTAATTCTGGGACACCCTGTATTTTATTCTATATCATATTTATTTGTTTTAATAAATTATAATTTGTTTTTATTTAATTATTAATTTGGTATATATATCTACACAGTATATTTTAAATATCACTGTCTGAATCAATTACTTTTAAGTGTATTGCGTGTTAGACAAATGCAATGGCAAACTGTTTTAATAAGAATTTTTCTCTCGATAACGCAATGACTGTAGCAGTTTACGAGAAAAGTCTGTACACTGTACAGTAAATTCATAATTATTCTTTCAATCATGTGCATTACCTAATAAATTTCTAATTTTCAAAACTGGAAATTTTCCGAGGAAACCACTTTAGTTAGATGTATGTATAAGAGAAGTCTGCGGTCAGAGACGGGTAGATTCCCAACTTTTCATAATGGAGAGAATAGGCCAAAAATACGATCCAGCAGGTCACGAATGACGATCGACTCAACGTACTCGTAATGTGATCAGAAGGAAAGCAAAGGTGAACCCCTTTATCACCAGGTAAAGAAGGATTCCTCTACTCCAGTCAGTAGAACAACTATTCGACGGAGGCTTCAAGATGAGAGAAACTTAGGGAAGAGAAGACCAGCGAGAAAACCACTCCTAAATGAAAAGAAGAAGAAGAAATGTCTTCTTTCAGCAAAGAAATATACTGATTAGACTGCTCATCAATGGATCAAGAATCGTCGTCGTCATCATTCGGGGACGAGGGCAAGATCGAGAGCCAGCTCATGCAATTTGGGAAGATCACTCGTACGTTAAGCATCTAAACACTCAACGACATCGTTCCAAATACTGTACTACCACCATGACATATCCTCCAAATTTAATGAGTTAGGTATGTTTTGGCGTCTAAGGTACAGGGAAATTCTGATTTTGCCCAAAAGATATGACTGGGAATTCCCGTGTCTACTGAAGCATCTTCAAACAACATGCTCTGAGAACATTGCAGGAGAGAGGGTGTTACTGGTTCCGATATGATAGTGCCCTTTGCCATACAGCTAAAATTTTGAAAAATTAGTTTGTGAAAACAAACAATTCAACTCTGAAATCCATGACTAAGTAACTCTCCTAACCTAAGTCTGAGAACATGTGAATGTAAACTAAAAAGTCTCTGAAAAGAGACCTACAGATCTCTCGAAGATCTCTTTAAATTACCCTAGAATTATACGAAAACCTTATTGTGTCCATATCGAACAGGATCAAAGCAGTCATTGACGCCAAATAAAGTCTCACTAAAAATTAAACACGCGCAAAATAGAACTGTATTTATTTAAAACTTTGTCTGAGTCCAAACTTTTATGACGACTGTAAATGACTGAATTAGAAATAATTTTGTAGCGATTGTCATGCAGACATTTTTAATGTTCGCAAACCAAGAATACGGTTTACTTCTGTATGCGCACCAACATTTTTCTATCCCGATTACATCACCAAAAAAACGTGCGAACAGACACCAATTTTCAACATATTTTGTTGCTCATATATATTACAATCAATGTGTGAAACCAGTTATTTCATGTAATACAGGCATTTCACGTAATGCCTGTAACCCTTAATGATTTCAAGAAGATTAGGTTAGGTTAGGTTAATAATGCATAATGCCCGTGAATAAGGATCACAGGCATGGTTTTACACACACACACACACACACACACACACACACATATATATATATATATATATATATATATATATAAAGTTGGAATATTATACCTTCATTATTTATATTATTGGAGTATAAGATTCATTTAAATCGTATTAACAAGAATGTATATTTCACTGATTCGGTGTAGGTAAAATAAATAATGGAGAATACATCAATTTACTAAACCGTATTCCCAGTCAATGAAGAAGATGGTCCTCTCTTGAGTGATATGTTCCCCGTTCCTCTTAAAGTCTGCTCCTTAAGAGCAAGCAATATGCAAATTTAACTCCCGTAATCTCTAGTTATAGTTTCAAGGAGGTCGATCTGGGCCTCAGGAAGAGCTAATTTCGTGAACTTTATGTACGATTCGTAGAGAGATGGATCCAAACAGAGTGCAGTGAATGATGCTGAAGGAGGAGAATATATATATATATATATATATATATAATATATATATATATATATATATATCAGTGATGTTCGGTCCATCGAAGTAATGGAAGCATTGCTTTCCTACTTAAATGATTAGAAGCGCTATCAAACAATATTAGTAACGATAATATTATGAAAATTATCACTAGGCCAGGGTTGGGGAACCTTTTTTCATTGGAAGGCCGCATTTCATTTAACCAAGACCTATTAGGCCGCATGCTGAGAGTATTTAACATATACAGTACAACAAAATGTCATATTTTAGTCTACAATCTACATATTTACTAATTTTAAATCAAACTGATAATACGTGAGGGTTTTTATAATAAATAAAAATTCAGCAAGTGCATTTATTTGGGGGGGGGGGGAATAATTGACAATAGAAAATATTAAGTGAAAAATGATATTAAGTGAAATGATGTTAATATTAAGTGAAAAAGTGATAAACCATTTAATGACTTTTTTGTGACTGCTTATTGCGGGGACAGGAGTCGTACATTTGGTTCCAACATCGTTAACCGTAGTTTTAGTTGGTCCTACAGGTGCATATTCGTCATCTGAGATCTCAAGCGCGTTTTGATTTGAGTCACATACAAAAACGTTGCTGTCCATTATCGTACGGTATGAATTCTGAATGTCAAGTAGGCAGAAGGCCGCAACTAGCACCCCAAAAGGCCGCAGGTTCCCCACCCCTGCACTAGGCTATACTACTCCTTTCAAATATTTTTTAATACAAAAAGCTCGAACTCTAAATCAGTGCATTGAAAAAGGAGGGGGAGAGCAATAATTTTGTTGCGTCGAGACGGGCACCAGTGGAAGCAACCTTGAGAATTGCTTATTTTGTTTGACTTACTATATTCGTGTTTTATAAAAATTGTATCAATTCACAGATAATTTCACTCCTTATACGATAGTATAAATGTAATAAATGATATACAATAAAATTATTGATCGCTATTCTTGGGGATGAATTAATATTGTCTTAAAAGAATAAAAAATATTCACCGATGGAAACACAGACCCATTATGCATTCATTTCTTCAGGCAAAACGTGGATCGTGGAAGCAACTTTGAGAGTTAATTATTCCTGCTATTATGCTAACGGAATCCTTTTAAAGCGCTTAATTAATGAGTTTATAGCATTAAATTACTAAATAACTGGCAATTATTACCAAATATATTTTTAGAAGGAGAAATACAAGCTAATTGTAATTAGAGTTTGCTTAATTATGAGTAAATCAAAGTGAAGTTGTTATATTGAGGTTAATGTCGTTCGTCAACTGCCCATCGCCTTCCTCCCCCGCCCTCTTCGCCCCCCCCCCACAAGTGCACAAAATCAAATATAATTCGAGCGCATTTTTAACAATGTTCAGTTATTTATTTGATTTGTGATTTTCACTATAAAGTATTCGACGCATTTGCAAAGAAGGAACAGGAGAATAGACCTCGTGTATAAATAAAAGAGGTTGGTGTATACTATATATATATATATATATATATATATATATACAGAGATGGGCAAGATCACCAACTTTGGTGATCTTGAAGATCAAGATCAGATCACCAGAAAAATGTGATCTTGAAGATCAAGATCAGATCACCAGAAAAATGTGATCTTGAAGATCCAGATCAAGATCGTGATCTTGAAGATCACTTTTCAAGATCACTTTTTAAGATCACTTTTATATGAATTGAAAAAAGTTGTACTCTTGTAGAGTAAACAAAAACAAATTATTTTGTTAATCACTCCTGAAAAGTATCACTCCTAATACTCCCCTGAGGGCTGAGGCAATACAAGCATCGCATCCTACCCATGTCACCTGATCTAAACCACGGGGATTGACGATTCCCCTTTCAGTTTTTCAGGTGGTAAACTTAAAACTTAGTATTATCATAACTTATCAGCAAAGAAAAAACTATTAAATGACCTACATATAGTTTTTAGTTCTATTTTTCTCAATTCTCATTTCACCAGGTCCATAACCCATATCAATGAATGGTCAGCATATATAAGTAAACATTTTTTACATAGAATTTAATTTTACAGTTTTACTGCAGTACGCAATTACTGACAATATAAGGGTAAAAACCGCAAGTTAAGAGTGTTAATTTAATGTTCAACCGCTGTAAACATTTGCTTTCAGCAAAACCAATTGTTCAAAGTTACCATCCGAGAGACGACTTCGTTTGGGGCTATGAACCATGCCAGCAAACGAAAACAACCGTTCCACTGGTGCAGAGGAAGGTAGCGTGGTGTTATACCTCTTGAAGATCTTCTTTATAGCAGGATACCTATCTAAAGAGTCGAGTGCCTTACTGGTGTCCTGCAAATAATTGAGGACTTCCAAGTCTTCCTTGTTGTTAGGAGCAGAGAATGAGCCGTCCATAGTTCTGAAGAAATCGTCTTCAGATGATGAGTCTGAGTTCACCGAACTATTACCACTGCTGTCAGAATTACAATTTCTTACAGCCATTTGCAGCTTGTCTTTTACTTGAGACTTGATTGCTTCATGATCGCCGAAATTAGGCCCTTGCAACAATGATATCCATCTAAGTTTGAAATACGGATGAGATACTGAGGCCAAAACGGCATCAGTTACCTCGGGGCTCAACGACAAAAAATGACCAAATCTGGCATTGAAGCCAGAGACGACTGCTGCCAGTAATGGCATGCAGTGTCTCAAGCGCAGGTCGTTTGGTTGGATAGGCTCCAATCTTGCGAGGGCATCTTGAGTCACTAGGACTGTTGGAAGAAGACAACCGTAGTAGCATTCTTTCTCTGCCTGTAATTTGTTGAGGGCTGCTGCAATTGGTTTTAGAACAGACAAATATTCTGAAATAAATTCCAATTCATTGTCTTTGAGGATGGGTAGATTCAGTTCTTCAAGAGCTACATTCACGTCGTTCTTATGTTTATATATTTGGCTTAATGAGTCGTACATTGAGTTCCATCGGGTGACGCATGGGTACCTAAATTGGACGCCAGTTATTTCCTGTATTTTTTCTGCTGACTTGGGTTTACCAGCAGCATTCCACAGCGCCGAACATTTTCCCATTGCAGAATGCTTTATCTTCTTTAGTCCAGGTGAATTCAGTCCTTTATCTGCATCAGTTGTTGCTACCAAGTTCAATGTGTGGGAGGCACATCGAATATGGGATGATAGTTTCACTGACTCCTCTCCATGCTCTCCTGAATGTTCAGGAAAGTTGCTGATGATAACCTCTTCATCTGAATCTTTTTCATCATCATCTTCATCTGCATCATCTTCATCAATGTCGTCAGTACGATTCTGAACACGAACACCGAACTCTTTAAAGCATTTCACCATGTTCGATGCATTGTCGGTGACTGTAGATACAACTTTTCTATAAGATAAACCATGCTCCGAGTTGATCCTGTCCAATATTCCAGCAATTTTATCAAAGCTATGTGTTCCACGAAATCTTCGGCATGCCAGTGCAGCTGATCCTCGCGACAAGTCATCATTGATCTGTAATGTAAGAATATAAAATCAATGTTTGTATGAACATTTTTTTAAGCTTAATTTAATAATATTGGTTAGACACGCACCAGCTAAACTGCGCCACCAAACATTGAAGAGAAGAACTATGTGATATAAAGGAGGCAATTCAGCGATGAGTCGCCTACCATACCACCACATCAGTGACCCATCCCATAAGAGCAAAATGTGGAAGAGTCCATATTCACAGCCTGTGAATATGGACTCTTCCACATTTTGCTGTGAATCAGACACAATGACAGATGACAGAATCAGTGAATTAGTGTGAAATTACTGTGAATCACAGCAAAATGAAGACTCACCAAATTAATGAATGAGGAACACATGTCGAATAATTGAAAAGATTATACTATAAGTCTATCAGACTATCAGTCTATCACCAATGGTCAATTTATCAATTATATAAAAATAATACACTAAATCAATAGCATACCCAATGCGCAGTGACTCCCATGAAACTGCGGTGATTAGTTGACCATATGTCGCATGTAACACACACATGGTCAACTGCTGCCAGTTTTGCTTGTATGTCTTCCTTCATTGTACTGGTTGTTGTTGCAAGAGATCTAGCCAGGGTGCGTCTAGATGGCACCTGAACAGCCGGGTTGACGTCTGAAAAAAATATTTAAAAATTAAAACAAATACAATAGATTAGCTATGGAAAAAATATCAAAATATTTAGCTAGGCTAGCGATAGTCTAATGTTCATACAAATAATATGATTAATTATTTTAATCAGATATTAGCTATGGAAAAAATAGCAAAATATTTGAGTTATACTAACATGAAAGAAGATCCTTAAATTCATGTAGTTCAACTAGGCTCAATGGTAGGAGCCCATTAGCCACAAGCGAGAGAATCTTCTTTTCAAGGATATCCTTGCATATTGGTGGTCCTGGTTTTTGCTTGGAAATGTGGAACATGCTTAGTGTTGACTGCTTGGCAATTTTGGCAGGGCCAGCATTGCTGCCGCTGGCATCTTCTTCTTTAGCTGGACGCTTGCGAGATTTCTTCTCCGATTCATATTCACCCAAAAGATCCGAATGTAGTTTCTGCACAAGAAAATAAATTATTATCATGCGGAGAGACTTCTTGAACACCCTGTATAATATTTATCAGAGTATCAAACTTCTAGTTGAAATTAATACTTAACAAGATTCTAAAATTTTGTTATCTTTAACTAAAATTATTTTCACCATGATCAGTGCATTTTTATCCTATGTTAAATTGAAAGCCGAATTTCGTCCTTCAGTAACTAAATAGGAGAAATTACAGACATGGATCAGACAGAGAGAAAGACAGATACACCTGGCGTTTTATTATAGTTGGATATCGGCAGTTTTTAATGTAGTTACTAGTCCATAATCTATTAATATCTGAAGTGCACAATATATTCAAATGGACGTCTATGTAAATGTAGCATTAGTCTTGTATGGCACCAGTCACTTAAAATATGACTTGAACCATTATGTTAATGTTGCTACTTACTACTTAGTTACTAAGTAGTACTAACCCTGAGGTGCCTCAGAAGATTGCTTGTTGAGTCGAGGCCAGCAGACAGAATTGTAGTTTTCTTTGTACACTGCCTACAAATAACTTTGATACTGTTTCCAGTTTTTTCGACAATTTGAAAATATTTTCCGTTCAATAGCACAGATTGATCCTTATTACCAACATTGTTATCTAAATATATTGAATACTGTTCTGGTGACAACCTAGAATATTTGGTTCCCTTGGGAGCCTGTTGAAGTTGTAAAATTGCACTCATTATTAAAAAATTCAATCTGTAAATAAAATATGTTTAGAATTAATTTATTATGAATACGGACCTATAGGCTATATTTTATGCCTATATATAATAATATATTAATAGAACACTTTTAACATAATTGCACAGTAAATTACACTTTTTACGAGCCTAAATTCCACAGCAACTACACCTTCCATGAGCCCACGCATGACGCAAGTCACCCAACTAACAGAAAACATAAACAGTCGGTGTTGAACAAAGTTGCCACCAGATGTCGCTTGGATCTTCAAGATCAAGATCACAAGAAATAAAGTGATCTTAGATCAAGATCACCATAATAAAAGTGATCTTCAAGATCAAGATCAGATCACGATCTTGATCTTCAAGATCACGATCTGATCTTGAAGATCAAGATCGTGCCCATCTCTGTATATATATATATATATATATAGTGGCCTACGGATCACCAATTTCATGTGGCCAAGAAAGTAGGCTTACTATAATTTATGGTTTGAATTGAATTGAATAATTAGGGTCACCAACTTGGCCTCCAGCCAAACAAACAATATTTAATAAGGAGAGAGAAATTACTTTGTGGTTTTGTGTTTAATTTGGAAAATAAATCAATTATTTGTTCACAGTGATTAACAATGCAATAACGGTAGTTATAGTGATTAACAATTATATAACGGCATTTATACTACAGGGTGTCCCGTAAGTCTGGACCCATAGGGAAAAATAATAAAATTACAAAATAGTCCAAAAATTTATTACATAATCTGTTCAAAGTGTCCGCCGTTGTGTCGCACACATAGTTGAAGACGCAATCTCCACTGCGACAGCACTTTCTGAATCACAGTCGCAGAAATTTCTTGACACGCCTCCACAATGCGTGCTTTAAGGTGGAAAATGTTCTGAAGTTTGACCTCGTACACTTTGGCTTTCAAGTGGCCCCACAAATAAAACTCCAGCGGAGTAAGATCATAATAAAAAAATAATAAAAATAATAATAAAAATAATAAAAAAATATATTATAAATAAATTTTTGGACTATTTTGTAATTTTATTATTTTTCCCTATGGGTCCAGACTTACGGGACACCCTGTATGTTAAAGATGACGGAGTATTAGCAATAAGAAATGATTATACAGTCTAATTGTTAAGTAAGTACAATGATGATAAACACTAATTTAGGTAGGCTAATGTGATATGCAGCAGTGAACGCACAATACGTAATTTAGCCAATAATAACCTAGATAATGAAAGTACGATATGGTACAGAGAATGGATTAGGCAAATAAAATAAAATGCATAGATAAGCAAATAAATAAGCGGATACAATTACAGTAAGATAATTGAATACGGTAAAATAAATGTACAGGCCTACCGCAGTCGTAATGAGAGAGTTAGTTTGCCGGTTGCTTGCGTACACTTTTGGGTATAGCCCATTCGCGACGCTGCGGTTACACTGTGTAGGCTACGCGGGAATTGCTTAACACGAAGGCAAAGGTAGGCTTGTGGCTTGTAGCCTACTAGAAGGTTTACGGACCTGGGCTTCTGGTGATTGCTTTTGCAAGCGGACTGGCCTTACCGGCGAGAGGATGAGTGTTGAGGGCCGGTAGAGACTTGTTGAAAAGGGGGCCAACGGAAACTCCTGCAGCAGTGATGTTGCTTCTTGCAGGATGAAATTGTAGAGGGCCTTACTTGATGATAGACTTCCTGTATGCTCGACCGGAGCCTTGAAGGAACAGCGGGCCGCTCTCCGGCGAAGGCCGGAGAGCGGGTGGCGTGACAAGTGGTGCTACTAACGAAGGTGCTGAAAGTGAGACGTGACGACCAAAACGAGAAAATGGCAAGTGAGAGTGATTTGAGAACGAACCCGCATTTTATAGGCCTTGGTGACGTCCTCTGGTGGGCATTTTGGGAAATACCACAAAATCTGCGTTTCCTCCTTGGGCCTGTTTCATGCCCACGTGTATAGCGTTTGTTTAGATTCCATGGTGTTTGAGAACGGCGAGAAAAGGAATTTCCGGTCGGTCTCTCTACACACACACACACACACACACACACACACACATATATATATATATATATATATATAATAGGCTAGGCATGCTTCCCTATACGTAATTGTCACCGATCGCCACTGATATATATAATAAAATTATATAATATATATATATATATATATATATATATATATATATACACACACACACACACACACTCCGATCACAAATTGGCTAAACAAAAATCTATATGTTATCTTTTATATGTTATATCTTATTTCAGATCGTCATTACGGGTTCCGCAAGGGAGCTCTACTGGCGATCTTCTTGCATATCTCTGTTTCTTGGCTATCCTCCTTTCTCTACACTTATCAAATCAAAAGCTTTTGATAGAGTCTGGCACAAATCTTTAATTTCCAAACTGCCCTCCTTCATAAATGCAAAAAACTTCACTTTTTTACGTGGTCAAAATATGATAATAAAAACACCACTCTAATAGACAGAGTTTATTTCCACAACAGTTTCGATGCCCACTGGCATCCTCTTCCGGCAGATACAGAAAAACGAACGAAAAACGTTTTTCGGTATCCGCCCGAAAAGGATGCCAGGGGGCATCGAAACTGTTGTGGAAATAAACTCTGTCTATTAGAGTGGGTTTTTATTATCATGCCCTCCTTCGGTTTCTATCCCTCTGTTTATGCCTTCATGTCTAATTTCCTTTCTGGCCGATCCAAAGCTGCGATTGTTCATGACCACTGTTCTTCTCCTAAAGCTGTTAATAGTGGTGTTCCCTACGGTTCTGTCCTGCCACCCACTCTTTTCCTTTTATTTATCAATGATCTATTAAGTCGCACTTCCTGTCCTATCCACTCCTATGCCGATGATTCCACTCTTCATTTCTCCACCCACTTCACAAAGCGTGACTCTCAACAGTCACTCCATGCTTCGCGTACGACGGCTATGGTGCACCTGACCTCTGTTCTTTCTACTATTTCTTACTGGAGCAGAGAAAACCTTGTTGCTTTCAATGCTTCTTCAAAACCTGTTTCTTCATCTGTCTGCTCGTCACAATCTTCCATACTACTATCTCCTCATCTTCAACAATTTCTTCTTCTCTTAGTATATTTGTTTCCTTTTCTCGTGTCTTTTCCTGGAAAGATCACATACACGCGCTTTCTGAAAGGGGGGAAAGGAGTTGAAAAGGTGAAAAAAGCAAACTTTTTATCTCTCAAAGATAAGGGGAAAGAGCGATAAGATAAAAGGGTCGGAGGTGCCGCCCCCAGAAAAGTAGAAAGTTGAATATAGAGTAATCTAAACTAACTTAACCTAACCTAACTTAAACTTAAAAATAAATTGTTTATATATATATATATATATATATATATATATATATATATATATACACGTCTGACGTCATGCTATGAACTTTAACGGCCACCATTCAATTCCGTCTGACATAAGTGATATTACACCATCGGGAGTCGAACGACTGACCTCATTCTTTATATCAATGTGGTAGTTAAAATGTTTTAATCATGAAAAACATTATTATTTTTAGTTTTATTTATTTTTATTTATTTTATTTTCATTTATTTTTCCTTACCTTCGAGCGACAGCGCTCACAAAATAATCTTGTTGACCAACATTCTCATTAAGACGCATACACAGACATAATTTAAAAATGAGTAAGCAGTAAATAGAAACACATCTGCAAACAACACTTATTAATATGAAAATAAAAACCCACTCTAATAGACAGAGTTTATTTCCACGACAGTTTCGACGCCCACTGCCTTCAGAAGTTGTAATACTAATAATGCCATTTTTTATCACGCCAGCCAAAATAATCATGCTATAGATTGGGAATCAAATAAGGTACTTTATAAATGTAATAATTATGTCAAAAGAAAAATAATAGAATCTGTGTGTATAGAAAAAGTAGATAATTTTAATTTGTGCGAAGGTACTTTATAAGTTAGACCCTTTAATGAGATTCTTGGTCAAAAAATCCCTTACGGAGTCGTGGGAACGTGTTCGAACCTAAGTGTGAATTTCTTAAATGTCTCTGGATTGGAATGTTTCCTTACTCGCCTTTAGTAAATGTAATAATGGAAGTAATAAATGTGGAAATAAATATAAATGCAACAGATGTAATAATAAAGGTAATATTATAAATTTAATAATTAGGGTAAAGGTAATAATAATAAATGTTAAAAAATGTAAATGTAATAATAAATGCAGTAATTATGTCAAAATATTAGAATCTGTATGTATAGAACAAGAAGATAGTTTTAATTTGTGGGAATGTACTTATAAGCGGACCCTGTAATAAAATGCCCTTCCAGTGTCGGGAAAACGGTATCTAACCTAGGTGAGAATTTCTCATTGGTTTCTGGATTGTTTCCTAATCGGCTTTTTTCATTCGTTTTTCGGTTTATAAGTTCTGTATAATAAACAATAATGTAATAACCAATGTATTAATAAATTTATAATTTCTGTAATAAATAATTATGCAATATTAAATGTAATAAATTTAATAATAAATGTAATAATTATGTAAAAAATATAATAGAATCTGTATGTTTAGAAGAGGAGGATAGTTTTAAAAATTTGCGCGAATGTACTTAATGAAAATGCCCTTCCGGTGTCGGGAGAATGGGATCTAACCTAGGTGCGAATTTCTTAACGGTCGGTCCCTGGACTGCTTTTCCCTCTTGTTTTGGTTCATTCGTGTTTCTGTATCCACCCGAGGAGGATGCCAGTGGGCGTCGAAACTGTCGTGGAAATAAACTCTGTCTATTAGAGTGGGTTTTTATTTTCATATTTTGACCTTCACGTAGAAAAAAGTGGTTTTTTTGAACACTTATTAACATGTCAAGAGGTTATTTTTTTTATTAGTGAACTTACAAATAATGGTGGAAATAATTAATATATACATTTCTTTTTAGAAATAATAATACATTACATATACATATGCTCTTTTTTTTCCTTTCCTCTCTTTTCCCCTCACCCCCTTTCCCCTCTCCAATCCCCCCCTTTCCCCTTGTTTCCCTTCTCGTCGGTTTTGCCAACATACTACTGCATCATTGCAACTAAATATTAATGACAAAATTCTTTATAGAATATAAAAATCATATAAAAAATCTCTTTATATTCTCATATAGTCATTTTATATTAATATTATAGTATAACATAAAGAGTGATAACCCCCATTCAAGGGCCTCTGTTATAAAAATGTAAGCACTATTACTCTTGAAGAATGTGTCATACTGTCTACGTAGTAGTTCGCAAGAGACGAAATTATTTTACAAAATTTTCAATAATTTTAAACCAAATTGGTGACTACACAGTTTTATAAGGTACTTCCACTGGTTTAAAAGGATTCCCACCCATTTTAAGATATACTGATGACAGTAGTAGTTTCGCCCGAACTGCAGGATAAAATGAAATGATTTGTTACACATAAATTAGCCCTTCCTTCTAGATTGTTACTACCTCTAGACGTGAACAACTTCATTTCAAGGAACCTTGGGAAAATAAATTTGGTTGAAAACGCTCTTTCGTTGTGTGAATTGGTTAAAATAGTGTTATAAGTTTTTCTCATACAGTCTTTGACTTTGTAATTTGCTGAAATTTATTTGAATATTAAATACTCTATCTGAAAATTATTCTTTGACGGGAAATTGTTAAAATTATTAAAACGGTTAAAAATTGCATAAGTAGTATAAAATACTTTTACACAGTGTTGAAAATTTGTCTATTTGAATTAGATTATTGTGAACTGTTAATTGAATTTCTTCTTACATTCATCATTTACAGAAATGCTATAAAATTGTTAAACCTGTTTTGACCAAACTAGCTTATATTGCCTTCACTCATTAATTGGGTTTAGATGTAATAATTAAATTAGAACTTTATGATCAAAAGGGCGACGTTGAAATGAAATCCTGAAAGGAACCGAACGAAGGTTATGTGGAGGTTGAAATCTTGGATTTAAACTTCCAAGGAAGTCCGACCAAACAAAATTGGGACTCAATCCTCAGAGTCCAAATCGCTTAAACCAATCTCAAGGTTCTCAGAGAAAACCAGGAACGTATATGAAAATGAAAATGAAAATGAAAAGGTTTATTGGCAAACTATAGTCCATATGACAAATATTATTAATACAATGACAGTTCATATACTAAGGATAGAAATATATACACAATTGATTAGAAATAATACTGCACTGTCGAAGTTAAGTGGAGCTACAGACAGACGTTTTCGTACCAAGAAGTTCATGGCTTAGAGGATAAATGGCAGGACTCATGGATAGCTTGGATGATCGGGTTGGCTGATTTTTTAATTCTTTGCATTAGACTGTGTTGAGCACGTCTTGTTACCTCCGGGGAGCTCGGGACATTGCGGGTAGCAAACATTTGCGAAGTTGAGCATCTCGGGGGTAATTTATGTAAGAGTCAAAAAGACCTGTTGTACAGCAAATTTAGGGGTCTGCCAGAACCTTTTTTATAATTCACCCAGAGTTACTGTCCGTATATATTACTGCAGAAAGTACGAAAGATTGTGTCTTTAGCTTCACTTGTACAGAATCGAAAGTTCCTTATGGTCATATTCGTTTTAGCACATAGGCTTCGAGATTGTTTTCTTATATCCGAGTCATCACTCAAGGAGCTGGTAATAGTTTGACCCAAATACTTAAACTCTTGTACTTCCTCAATTACTTCACCATTCATTTTAAACCTTATATCAGCTGGCTGATTACAGCTTTTAGGATGAAATTGCATAACCTTAGTTTTGTAACATTAAAAAGAATATCAGGTTTCTGCGAATACACTTCGCAGACGTTTAGTAAGCCGATCCAGACCTTTAACAGAGGACTTATTAACACTATATCATCGGCATAAACTAAGTTATTTATCCTTGTGTTATCTATACAACATCCCACTGTTGCCTCATTAAGTGAAGCAATTAATCCGTCAATATACATATTAAACAGCACAGGGGAGAGCAAGGAGCCTTGTCTCACCCGCAAGAGGAGCCAAAACGCTCGGATAGTACATTGCCCCACCTAACAGTGAAAGATTGGTGGGAATACCAAAATTTCAATAAATTTAATATGTACATGAACCTTCCTGTCTTCTAGTTTTGCAAATAAAATATTGTGGTTCACCCTATCATATGCCTTACTTATATCAAGGAAACAGCTATAAATAATTGAATTACTGTATCATATTTAGATATTGTTTCTTTAAGTACATAGATACACAGGTCAGTTAAGTGGGACCTTTTAAAGCCAAACTGATTAGATGTCCATAGGAAATCATTTAATCGGAGTAACAAGAGTTTTCTAGTAGTTTCAGAGAAGCAGGAAGCGACAGCAATAGGCCTGTAATTATTGCTGGAAAGAATGTCTCCGTACTTATTTTTGACCAGGGGCAAGATATACCCTCATGAACCTGAAGGGATATAGCTATGAGCAAGCATGGCTGAAGGAGCGATGATATATGCAGACATACTACGTCATTTGCATATTTTAAGTGCTCATTCGATAAGTCATCTACGCCTGACGCAGAAAACCAGTCTTTAACTCTTTAATTAACCTCTTTACTTCAGAAAATGATATCAAAGTATTTTCCCTTGTCCCTCCCACAATCGTTTCGCTGCAATCTATCTTAAGATATCCCTACTCACACTGTTAAGAATGTTAGAGTAGTGGTTTTTTCCACAGCTTTGCAATTTCATCCTCCCCGACACCCCATCGATTGTCGAAGGGAGGACATTTTTGACACCCGTTTGATTCTTAACAAATTTCCAAAATTTGTTATTATCGTTATTTATGCGAGCTTCACAGGCTTTTGAGGCTCGAATAGACTCTTCTTCCTGTTTACATCGCCTTATGGCCGCCTTATACTGACCCCGACTTCTACACATATTCATGTATACTGGTCCTAATCTGGGTCTACGATGAAAGCACCACAAATCATAGGCGTCTTTCGATTCCCTCTTCAGGGGAGCAATAAAATCATTCCCTCCAGGAATAACCTTAATATGATAGTTGTAAGATTTAATCAGGGTGGCTTCCTGCTTCTCTTAACAGGGATACTATCTTACTATAATACCTATCTATGAGTTTACAGTGAGAATCATTTGAGCAAGGATTATTACAGGCAAGGTGCAAAATTTCTAAATTATTAAAAAGGTGACTTGTTCTGTCTTTGTATTCTATTCTCTGCTGCATATTAACATTGGACCAATCGACGCGATTATTCTTACCTATTGAGTTTTTGTTAAGTCGTGTTGCGCATAAATTGGTAACGTTAATTAATATTTCTAATGGTCTATGATCAGGAAGAAAGAAATCATGCAGAATATGAACTCTAACAATTCGATCCTTTAGATTATTACTAGTGAGACAATGATCAATCCACCTGGTGGTACCACTCATATCACTAACGTATGTAAAATTACCACTGGCTACCCCTAATACATCAACATCACTTATACTTATACATGGAACCCAATTCTCCAAAGAATTCCGAGTTCACATGTGCGTTAACGTCCCCCATTATTATACAGTGAGAATATTTGGGGTTATCTGATAATGACTTAATTTTGTACAGCAAATCAATGTATTCATCTAGATTACTGCCGTTGTTGTATGGTAAATAGCAGTTTACAATTAATATGCAATCATTGTTCACTTGTAATTCAATGCCTAACAACCTTACATTATCGCTTGTTAAAAATTTTATATGTTTTGATAAATTTTTCCTTAATAAGAAAGCAACACCACCAAAAGGCCTACCGTACATTAATTCATCTGACAAGTCTACTGCTGATGACGCATGGTACATAAAGTCATCATGGATGGTAGAGAGGAATATATATATAATATATATAATATATATATATATATATATTCTTTTTTCTTTCTTTCTTTAATTTACCACCGATTCGTACCTAGTGAAAGTGGTACATATCTCGGCGAATATATATATATATATATATATATATATACGAGGTGTGATCAAAAAGTTCGGTAAATAGTCCCGGAACTAATTACGCGTGTCACTAGGTGATGTCAGTGTGTATGGCTGATGACGTCGCCTTGGCCATTTTCCAGTTGCCAACAAACACCATTCAACTACGCACCAGTGCGCCGTGTCATTGCTTTGTGTGAGGGCGTTTTTGTGGCGTCTGGCGATTTTGCAGAAAATGTCGAAATTTGAGCAACGTGCAAACATCAAATTTTGTTTTAAACCTGGTAAAACGGCTACAGAAACGCACGGAATGTTTGCAGCTGTCTATGGAGATGAAGTTGTTACAAACAAGACTGTTTGCAAGTGGTTTGGAAGGTTTCGAGAAGGAAATGAGTCTTTAGAAGATGATGAAAGAAGTAGTCGTCCGTCCGTCTTGTTTGTAACAACTTCATTTCCGTAGACAGCTGCAAGCATTCCGTGCGTTTCTGTAGCCGTCTTACCAAGATTAAAACAAAATTTGATGTTTGCACGTTGCTCAAATTTCGACATTTTCTGCAAAATCGCCAGACGCCACAAAAACACCCTCACACAAAGCAATGACACGGCGCACTGGTGCGTAGTTGAATGGTGTTTGTTGGCATCTGGAAAATGGCCAAAGTGACGTCATCAGCCATACACACTGAGATCACCTTGTGACACGCGTTCATTAGTTGTGGGACTATTTACTGAACTTTTTGATCACACCTCGTATATATATATATATATATATATACACAAACTCAGAATGGTTCCCTGAGAACAATATATGTTAAACACAGACCGTGCATGGCACAAGGAACTCTTCTGGGAAAATTAAATCCACTATAGTCCGAATAAGTAATGATAAATGACAAATACCACAGTTTTTTTCCTTTTTCATGATTTTAGCCCGACGTGGGCAACGGGTCTCTCGCAAAGAGATCCCATAAATATAGCTTCCCTCACAGCTATCTGCAAAGCAGACAGGATCAGCTTTGGGACGTGGATCTAGGGTTTAAGCAAACCTAGATCCCTACACTCAGAACCTCTATATAAGTAAAAGACTCGTTGCATCACGTCGTGTTGAATAAATCAAAGAAAAAGGGGGTAAACTATTGTATTTTAGCCAAAAAAAACCAAAACTTAAACCTCAACCGGGACATTGAGCGTCCACTTTCAAGGCACGAAAACACGTCCGTTTAGTATACACAACTCAGGGAACCATTCTGAGTTGTGTATACTAAAGGACGTGTTTCGTGCCTTGAAAAGTGGACGCTCAATGTCCCGGTTGAGGTTAAGTTTTGGTTTTTTTGGCTAAAAATACAATAGTTACCCCCTTTTTCTTTGATTTATTCAACACGACGTGAATGCAACGAGTCTTTTACTTATATAGAGGTTCTGAGTGTAGGGATCTAGGTTGCTTTAAACCCTAGATCCACGTCCCAAAGCTGGATCCTGTCTGCTTTGCAGATAGCTGGTGAGGGAAGCTATATTTATGGGATCTTTGCGAGAGACCCGTTGCCCACGTCGGGCTAAAATCATTGAAAAAGGAAAAAAACTGTGGTATTTGTCATTTATCATTACTTATTCGGACTATAGTGGATTTAATTTTCCCAGAAGAGTTCCTTGTGCCATGCACGGTCTGTGTTTAACATATATATATATAGATATATATATATATATATATATATATATATATGAGAAACAGGGTATGCAAAAGTGTGATAGAGTTATTAACCTCATCGACGAAAAACAAATACAAACAATGATGAAGAGAGAGAGAGAGAGAGAGAGTTACAAGAGGAAGCCTCAAAGACCTTCCGGGCCATGCTGGAAGGTTCCTGTTATTAAACAAGTTTATTTTTCTTTCAACTATTCTAGCAGTCGTTGTTGTTTTTGTTGTTGGTTAGCCGATCAGCCCACCCTGATCGAGCAAGCCGGCGGCACGCAGATAACCGATCGCCCTCTCCGGAGTGGACCAGAGGTTCAGCGCACTAGTGATGTGTTGTGTTCGTTGTTGTGCTAGAGCGGTACAGTCTGTCATAATGTGTTCAATTTGTTTGTGGTGTGTCCTGGCATAGGTGGCAGGTGTCGTCTGTGGAGTTGTCTAGTCTGTGTTTATATGTTTGTAAGTTGGGGTGATGTCCACATCGGAATCGTGCTAAGGTAACTCGATCCGATCTGCTCAGGCTGGTCTCTGACCTGTCAATGGATGGCGGCTTAGCACCTAGGACCGCATACGGACCGAGTCGTGTCAATGCTTTGTGGGTTAGGTGTGTGTGTGTGTGTGTGTGTGTGTGTGTGTATGTGTTTCCTGTACTGTGTGATGTTTGTGGGGCGTGGTATGGAATGGAGTATTTGGTTATAATGTCTCTCTGGTGTTACCTTAATGGTGCGAGGTGGCGGTGCATGATTGTGCATGTAGTGGCAAGAGTGTTGTGGGTTAGTTGTCGCTGCTGCCATGAATTGTGTTCCCCTCATGTCTAAATGTTCCCTAGCTTTTAGTATTTTTGTTTCTGTGTGCAGGTGTTCCATTGGTGTTGTTTGAGTGCATCCTGTAATGATACGAAGTGCGTTGTTTTGTATTGTCTGTAAGGTGTTTATGTGTGTGTCTGAGATAATGGGTGCCCAGCATGGGCTAGCATAGTCCATAACTGAGCGAATATATTGTTTGTATATGACTGATGTTGTTTCCTGCTGGTGTCCAAAGTTTGTGCCTGTTAGTACCCTAAGCGTGTTAAGTCTTGACGTACTAGCAGTAGTAGAATCGGATTGTGTATGACGGTGAGTCGGTGACCATCCCGTAGAGACCATAAGTTTTACGAGAAATGAGTTACAGCATTTAATTGACAAGATGAATAAATACAAATCACCTGGTCCCGAGAGAGAGAGAGAGAGAGAGAGAGAAAGAGAGAGAGAGAGAGAAAGAGAGAGAGACACACACACACACACACACAGAGGAAAGCAGAAAACAAGAAATTAAGGCAATAGTCATTATACACTGAGCATAGGACGTGTTGGCAACTTTAGAGTGAGTTACTTTATTGTTGAAAATTGAAAATTGAAAAAGAAAAAATAATTTCCATAATACAGCGGAGACTCGTGAAAACTAAAAAAAAATAAAAAATAAAAAAAATAAATACAAAAGAAACCCAAGTAATAAAATAAATAATAATAAAATTATTATTATTATTTTATTATTATTATTATTATTTCAGTATCGAAGTTGATGAAAAGCAGTACGTCATATCACGACATAAAAATATAGCAAAAAATATAGCCGAAAATATAGCCGAAATATTTCCTCTTATTAATTCCTATAATGACTTATATAAGCAAATTCAGTTAACTTTAACATACTAATACTATCTGCTGAACTTAGTAACCATTATCGTATATTACGTAACCTAACGGAGCCCTACTAACGTGACGTCATAAAGTAATCGTAGCCAACCCTGAAAATTGTTTTTCTTTTTCATACTTTTTATACAGTACATACTAAGTCTTCATACTTCTATATTTAGTCTTCAGTGTATGGTAATTACCCCATATATATTGTTATAGAATTTATACTATATAGGTCATTATATGTAGCGTGTCTTGTGAATCGCTGTGTAATGTATAAATGCTGTCGGCCATGTTTATTTATTCATACAGATGAATTAAAATTCCTTCTTGAATTGAGTGATGTTAAATTAACATTTATTGGTTTTCGTTATCATTTATTGGCTTTAATCAACGTAAATTATTCTTGAAATAATCTTTAGTAATTCTTGAATTTGACCTTGACCGAATTGGTCTTTAAAGAACAATACAAATTAATTAATTTCATTCAGTTATCTACTACCTACCTACGTATGCCTTATCACTCTATGTTTACTTTGTCTATCTATTCGAAATGGTGTGTGTATATAAGCTTACGCATACCGTCATTACGTGTGCATGTGCTTTTTGTTTGTATGTCTATCTGTCTGTTCACTGAGCACATGTTTACGTACATGATTTCAAATTTTTTATATTTTTGCAATCATTCTAAATTCAGAAGTAATGGAGTTTGCCAATACGTTCATTCGAGACGCTGGTCTAAGCTCCGAAATTCCTCTAATTTAGCAAAATTTAGCCTCATCGTTCTTAAAATTTCCGCCTCGCTTCTGTTTGAAATTCAACCCATTAGTATTATTATGTTATATATCTGGGTTATTTGTTACCTATGTACTATGTTCCCAAATCGTACTTTCTGCAGTAATATGTACGGACAGTAACTCTGGGTGAATTATAAAAAAGGTTGTGGCAAAACCCTAAATTTGCTGTACAACAGGTCTTTTAGACTCCTTAATAAATTACCCCCAAGATGCTCAGCTCCGCAAATGTTTGCTACCCGCAATGTCCCGAGCTTCCCGGAGGTAACAAGACGTGTTTAATACAGTCTAATGCAAAGAATTAAAAAATCAACCAACCCGATTATCCAAGCTATCCATGAGTCCTGACGTTTGTCTTCTAAGCTATGGAATTCAGGGTACGAAAACGTCTGTCTGTAGCTCCACTTAACTTCGAGATTACTGTATTATTTCTCATTAATTGTATATATTTCCATCCTTAGTATGTGAATTGTCATTGTATTATTAATATTTGTCATATGGACTATGGTCTGCCAAATAAACCCTTTTATTTTCATTCATTTTCATTTTCATTCATTTTCATTTCATTTCCATTTCAGTTTCATTCATTTTCATTCATTTTCATCCTTCCTTCTACGTCACTAGCTAATTAGAGGTAACTATTTTATAATAATATTCGACGTAATTAAGTGCTACAATTAATATAATACTGATAAACAATTGTAAAAAATTGTTTCCTTAAATTTATTCATAATTTTATAACGACAAATAAACATAAAATAAACAGAAAATAAATATAAAATAAACAGAAAGTAAATATAAAATAAATAATAAAATAAACAGAAAATAAACAGGAAATAAACAGAAAATAAACATAAAATAAACAAAGTAAACATAAAATAAACAAAATAAACAGAAAATAAACAGAAAATAAACATAACAAAAACATAAAATTATACAAATCTTCAAAATTATATAATTGCAAGACATGTTAAATATTGATAAATGATGTAATTTAACGAATCTTATTCTTAATAATGTAATGTGTTAGTACTAATGAGTGTATATATAATGTACGTAAATGTAATGTCATTCATGTCAGTGTAGAGACAAGATTATGTCGCCACTCAAAAGTATGAACCACGACATTTTTTTTATTTAATATTTAATTATGGTTTTATTTTAATTCAAGATTAATTAACTGTAAATTCTTCATTAAGGGCAGGGTGGGGGGGTCGGGGGTTAGCCTTCAGCCGCATTTCCCCCTTGAAATCTTAATCGTATTTGTTTGAATTGTATAAAAAAAAATCATTCCTGGCTGGCCATCAGAGGCGTCCACAAGGCTCCTAAATTCATCTCAGTTTTATCGAAGGCAAAGTCCCTCTTCATTCATTTTTATCTTCTGAGCCTTCTTCTGTATCATTTCCTCCTTCTGTATCATTTCTTGACTAAAAGTTTTAAGGAGCGAATCAAGACCGAATTACATAACTTTTGAGTTTCTATCAGTTCTTATCATATTTCTGGTTATTTATGTCAGATCGTACGTATTCGAGTGGTTTACGATACTAGGTATCTCTCAAGCCAAAGGCCTTATTCAACTTCGAGAACCACCCCTTCGTCAGATCGTCCAAAGTACTCAGATATCTAAACATATTAGTTTTAATGTTATACTTTTTCATTTCTTGCAGTTCCTTGGTAAGAATATTTAAAATAGAAAGTGGTATGAAATTCCTTTCATCAACAGCACATTATTACTGAAAAGCAGCAATGCAGGTTTCACTTGACTTTATCATCCAAACATAAACAGTTCTTTTGGCCAAAGCTGTATGTGTCATAATTAGTTTTCCTTAGCCTTTCTTTTAAAGTCTATGCGGGAAATAAAAGAAGAGGCTATATATATATATATATATGAAAATTATTTCACGAAAGTAACACGTGAAAAATATTTATGATGAATAAAACCACGAGGGAAAGGAAACACAGAGTGGTGCTCAAGCGCTTTCGTCTAATGACATCCTCAGGAACACTGAAGTAAACAAAGAGTTCAAGACTATATATAGGTTACAAAAAAAAAAAATATATATATATATATAATAAGTATAGAAATAAAAATTGTGGGAGGAGCATACAAATTTGTAAGGAAAAATTACCAATTTTAGCACTTTGCCCGAATTCAACACAAGATCAAATGGATTGTTTACATCCAATTTTATAGATAATGCCTGAATGATATATAGGTCACAAAAAAAATAAAAAATAAAAATAAATTGAAAAAAAAAACTGTAAGAGGAGCATACAAATTTATAAGGGAAAATTACGAAAGTTTTAGCACTCTGCCCTTCTTATCTAAATCCGTTCTGAACGAATTCAAAACAACGAGATCGAGTTGAAAAAGATCTTTGTTCATGTAAAAGTTATTTGAAAGTTGGATAATAGCAGACTCAAGAATATTTCTATTAACAATGTTGCTAGAGTGAAACAAAACTGAAGCATTATTCCATCAATACAATGGGATAACTCTGACAAATGGAAAATGTACTCAAACTTTTGGATATTAATGTAGTATTTTCTTATAACAATATTGTGAAAAATATCATAGTAAAAAATAGCCCTACCAATAATTCAGGCAATATCTATAAAATTGGTTGTAAACAATGTGATTCCTTTTACATTGGTCAGACGGGAAAGGATTTGCACACGCGTGTAAAACAGCATCAATATTCCGTTAGAACGGGACAGTCGTCCAGTCCCCTTTTTGTCCATTTGTCAGAGTTATCCCATTGTATTGATTGGAATAATGCTTCAGTTTTGTTTCACTCTAGCAACATTGTTAATAGAAATATTCTTGAGTCTGCTATTATCCAACTTACAAATAACTTTAACATGAGCAAAGGTCTTTTTCAACTCGATCCCGTTGTTTTGAATTCGTTCAGAACAGATTTAGACAAGAAGGGCAGAGTGCTAAAACTTTGGTAATTTTTCCTTATAAATTTGTATGCTCCTCTTACAATTTTTATTTTTCAATTTATTTTTATTTTTATTTATTTTTTTGTGATCTATATATCATTCAGGCATTATCTATAAAATTGGTTGTAAACAATCCATTTGATCTTGTGTTGAATTCGGGCAAAGTGCTAAAATTGGTAGTTTTCCTTACAAATTTGTATGCTCCTCCCACAATTTTTATTTCTATATTATTATATATATATATATATATATATATATTATATATTTTTTTTTTGTAACCTATATATAGTCTTGAACTCTTTATTTACTTCAGTGTTCCTGACGATGTCATTAGAGGAAAGCTCTTGAGCACCACTCTGTGTTTCCTTCCTTCGTGGTTTTATTCATCATATATATATATATATATATATATATATATATATATATATATATATATATATATATATATATATATAATGCCTTTTAAACCTCTCTGACACTGACGTAAATCAGGGCACAAAAAATGCTAAATAGCTTCAAGGTGTTTCAACTCTTTTGGATATATATACACGAGTATAATATATATATATATAAAATTATACAACTCAGAATGGTGTATATATATAAAGGTTCTTTCACACAAACTTGAACGTTCCAAGTAATAAAGGGTTCTTAACACAGACTGTAGGGGTTCCCAACACAGACTGTAGGGGTTCCCATTTTGGTATAACGTTTTGGTACATTGGGTCAAAAAGATCTCTAATCCTCGCTAATGTAACGGGAAGCGGCGTTGCATCGTGGCTAAGACGTACCTCGCCCTTATTAACTTGTATAACCATTCAGTATGAAATTATAATGTAATAACTAACCCCATTTTTTAGTAAACATAATAATAGAGAAATAAAACCATTTCCCTACAGTATCATATAAAATCATGGATCGTACGTAGACTATAATACCAACATGCTTCAGGTTTTTCTCAAAGTCATACAAGGTTTTCTTTCGTGATTTTTCTTTTTTTAATTTACTGTATTTTATGAAGATGATTGAAGTTGCTTTTAGAAGGAATTTACCAACAAAGCTTCCCCCCACCCCCCCGCCTCAAAGTTAATCTTTGGAGAAGTCTGAGAAAATGTTATTAACTTTCTTCTGTTGAGGAAACGTTAAATGAAAGGACTTTTAAACAGAAGCCATAATAATGTTGTAATATATGTGCAATTTCGGTAAAAAAAAAAACAACTTTAAAAAATTGCCTATAAACGTGAAATTTCTGAAAAGTATAAACAAATTACTAATTAGGAATATTGGATTTTGTTTCTGAAATTTCATTAGTCACCAAAAAAGAATAAAATAGGAAAAAGAAAAAAAAATAATGTTACCAATTATTAATTTATTATGGTTTTTAGAAATTTTATGTTTCTAGGTGAAATGCCTAGGTGATGCGCCTCGGTGGTGTAGTGGTTAGCGTCGCTGACTACGAATCCATCGGCCCCGGGATCGAAACCCGGGGCGCAGCAAAAGCCAGCTGTTCATCCTTCCACACAATAAAGAAAGTGGTTGGTAGATAAATGGGTACCCTGTAGATAAATGGGTACCCTGGGTAGCCTAGTGGTTAAGACGCTGGGCTGCTGGTGGGGCGTGGTTCGGATTCCACGTTAAACTGTAAGTCTAAAGGTGGAGTGAAAAACTTGACCTTCGTCAGAATGAATAATTCGGACGGAAGCTAACCAAAGGAACTTCTTTTTCAAAACTGTATGTCATTAAGAGAGAGAGAGAGAGAGAGAGAGAGAGAGAGAGAGAGAACAAAAACAAGAAAATATACTTAAAAAATAAGAACGAAAGAAAATCAGTCTTGAAGCCAACCTTGGCACAATAACGGAAACTAAATGATACATTTGACAAATGATAGCACTAATGGGTTAGCTGCTGACATTAGGTACTAAAACTTCAAGTGAATAACACCGTTAGATGCAGAAAAAATTAAAAAACGTAGCAGTTTTAGACCGATTACCGTAAAACAGATTCCAGTTTCTGGTTGTTTTTTACAAAACCATCTCACAGTTGTGGAAAACAAATGGTTATAATGGACATCGGGAGATTGTCCTGATCAAATTCCAACGTATGAAGAATTTTCTGAAACTTCCTTTGAAGGTAATCCAGTAATCCGGTAATCCGGTAATTGCTATTGCAGTGTCGGTGTTCAGAAACTAAGGGGTTGATTTGCTACGTCAAAATATCAGGTAAAAATGAGAACAACCCCAAATTATGGGTAGGTCAAAATTATTGACACATTCCTGTAGGCTGGTTAGGTTATTCTGGGTTAAGTTAGATTATGTTGGGTTAAGTTAGGTTAAATTAGGGTAACAGAATGTTGATGATTCTGACTGTCCATAATTTTTTAGTATATAGTATATCATTTTATATACTGTATATATACGTATTAGGTGATAGGTCAGGTTCGAGTCTTGGTGAGATAATTTTGCATTATGTAAAATCGTGCTTATTTATCTATGATATTTTATATATATATATATATATATATATATATATATATATATATATAATATATATATATATATATCTATATATATATTATATATAGGACTCCTGATATCACAGCATAGTGGTGCGATTTTATGTGTTGGGTGTAGGGTTTCTCTCTGGGTTGAACGCCCTTCCCCCTGTGACCCCGAATGTCGGTGGGTCGGTGGGTCGGTGGATGGTGGTTAACCTGATCGAATGGTCCGTTCGTGGGTGGATGGCAAACGTTTTTTAACATGAGCGATCATGAAGAACGAACTTGAACATTGTGAAGATGGGTATTAGGCCTATACCCCAAATGTTTTTCACAGTCGAAATGTTAAACAGATAATTTTATTGTCACCCACACTAAGTTCACAAAATTACTTAAATGATCAGAGAATATCATGGTCAATTTTATAATTTTGCACAATCTTATACTCAAGATACCACTGAAGTTGTAACTAAAATTCTTAATAACTTTAATGTTTCTTTAAAAGGGTTTCTTCCATTTTGTTTTCAATAATGTATGATATTTAAGAGCGCAAAAGGGCTCCTTCATGTCCATTAAAACCCCTTCCGCAATAAACCACTTCGAGTTCCGATTTAAGCCTAATATTATGTTTAAAAAAAAGAAGATAAATAGTGGTTGTTTTAGTAACAACTTCTACGGGAAATGAATTTCTATGAAGTGGATAGTGTTCTTTTTAAAACCTAAAAACTTTAGTTTAAAACTTAAAAAATGTTTTACTGCAAGTAAATGAGCAGTAAAGTTAAATCTGTCCGTGGATTGAGACATTATGATGTCGTATACTTCAATTACAGAAGCTTTATTACTCATATAATTAAGTGAAGCATCTGATGATGTTGTTTTCTTCAATTCTCAAACATTACATCAGGGATTTCAGCAGTTTCTTTTATTATTACAGCCATTTTGTTTCTTACTTTTTTTATTTCGGTTTGTAACTCATTCGCTGCTTGTCTTATGAGAATTATGTCAATATTTCTTGCTTGAATTTTATTATAGAAGCAGTCCCCATGAGGCATTATGTAACGAAATACAATAAGCCAAAACACAAATGTAGAATCTGTTACCTTTAGTAACCTTTGGTTTGCTTCCGCAAATTCATTTGGTGGGCCTTGCAATGAATGTAATGTGCGTTTGGGAACTGTTTTTTATAACAACATTTACACTAGCTGTGTGTCCGTTCATAACTGCGGTCCCATCATAACTCTGAGCAATTAATTTTTCAGAACAATAGGGAATAATGGAGTTTAATTATTCAGAAAGAACGCTGACAATGGACGCTGCATCATGATTAGCTGGATTAAAAAGTCCCCAGAATCTCTCCTTCACATTTCCATGAAGTTCGTAGCGGAAATAGCTTTGTTTCGTCTGCAATTATGTTTAAAAAATTGGCTGCAGTAATCTCTTTTAATATTTGATTCCAGCTTACTTGCAATGAACAAGACAGTAGCTTGCTCTGTATTATCATTGAGGTTCCTTTAAACACAGTAGCTTTTTGCAAATGACCTTCAAGAGTCGCATCCAAATCAGCAGAATATTCCATTAATCCTCTAAAAACACATAATTTAAATGTGGGTCATCCCCTTGGGGGAGTGTGAGTTTCTGATACCTTTCAGCTCACGCACAGGAACAGGAAGCCTATTTCCCGTTCCTACTTCATAGTATAGTGGGTGAAGCGCAAGGTATATAAAATATGTGGGTCAAATAAAATACTCGGCATAATGTCTGTTTGGTGCCCCCTACACTACCCTTCCAATTGGTTCGAACTGATAGATTCAGCAAAGTATTAGCGGATTTTAGCTGAAAACCTTCCGTCTTCGTCGAGGAATTTGAAGAATGGACGTGGATGGCTATTCCAACAGTACATGATCCTGGACATAAATCCAAAAGTACAGTAAAGTGGTTACTTGGGACAGGAAAATAATCGAAGTCATGGAATGGAATTCACAGCCCCGGCCCTCAATATCATTGAGCAGGGTTTCCCAATCTTTTGCGATCACGCACCCCTTTCTAACCTTAGTAATTTCCGCTGCCTCCCCTTCTTCTCCATAGCGCTAAATTGCTTAACTTTCAAATATAGAAGAAAAAATACAAATTGCGAAAATTAATGTGTGACTATTATTTATCGTCACAAGAATGAACTTTCTACAGTAAAAACTAAAATAGATACACTAAAACTAAAAATATAACACACACACGTCAAACTTACACAAAATTACACGAATTATTATTTTTGTTTGTGTAGTAATATTTGGAATTCTAGTTTGGAGATACCACCGAGGACCCCTTCAGATCTGACGGCGGACCACAGTTTGGGAAACCCTCTCATTGGGCATCTTTGGGAAGATCTGAAGCGAGCGGTCGATGCCACAATTTAAAGAAGCTTACCGAGTTGAAAACATTTTCTAATAGACACACACACACACACACACACACACATATTATATATTATATATATATATATATATATATATATATCACCTGAAGATCAGGGTCCCAATGTATTCTTGTTTTTTGCTTTACAGTACCAAATATAATAATAAATTAAATTGAATGCCCGGTTAGGTCAACTGTACGCCCTTGCCAATTGGTTAGGTTAAGTCGTGATATTTTCGTTAGTTTTAGCGAAGATATCATTTGGTAATTGAGGCTGGGGGCCCTGATCTTCAGGTGATCATATATATATATATATATATATATATATATATATATATAAAATCATTGATGCATTCAGTTGAAGTGAAATATGAACAGTTAACCTTTGGTTAGCTTCCGCCCGAATTGTTCATTCTGACGAAGGTCAAGCTTTTCACTCCGCCTTAGACCTACAGTTTAACGTGAAATCCGAACCACGCCCCACCAGCAGCCCAGCGTCTTAACCACTAGGCCACCCAAGGTACCCATTTATCTACCAACCACATTCTTTATTGTGTGGAGGGATGAACAGCTGGGTTTTGCTGCTCGCCGGCTGCCATCAGTGGGTTTCGAACCCGGGGCCGATGGATTCATAGTCATCGACGTTAACCACTACACCACCGAGGCGCATAATATATATATATATGGCTAAAAGCCCCCAAATTTAAAAGATAAAAAATAAAAACCACTAAAAACCGCGGAACTTTTCGAGGGAGTCAACCCTCTTCATTTAGGCCACCTGAATGAAGAGGGATGTCCATTGAAAAGCTTCGCGGTTTTTAGTGTTTTTATATTTTCTATCTTTTAAATGTGAATCTGGGTATTTTACCTATTTTATTAATTTTTACACGCTTATTGTGTTTTTGTGTCCTTTAACATTCTATATATATATATATATATATATATATATATATATTCGTGATTTTAACATCAAATAAAGGTATCATGTACATAACATTTGGCTTAACTAATTTAACCATTCACCGATCCCATTTCTGTATTTGACCTTATTTTCATTTGAAATAAGCTATAAAGCATTTGATGGCGTTTGATTGCATTCACTCAACATAAAATAGTATAATTGCTGTTTTGCTCTTATTTCGTCTAGACAGATGTAAGATATATTGCAGACAAGTGACGCTACTGGCCCCACTCTCTTCATATTTTAACAAGAAGAAAAAATCAGAATTCTTCAACTTTATTGCATTCCTAAAACAAATTAATATACAGGGTGGGCCGAAAGTCTGGATCCATAGGAAAATATTTATTTTAATACATAAATTACAACAAATGGTAAATAGTTAAAATGAATATCAACTTTAACTCGTAAATGCGTATCCGTGATACTGTACAGTGGTTCGTACCCAGTATAAACAACAAATTATAACAAATGCTCAAATTGGCGGCCTCTGACATCGAGACACTTAGGGATGGAATTTATGATTTTTAATAATTCTTCGAATTGACGTTCTCGAGATGCGTGTTTCATTTGATAATCTTGTTGACTTTACTGGACTATTCGTTAAAGTTTCACATACCATTGCAGAGGTATTTTCATCAGTTGCAGTTTTTGGACGACCAGAACGCCGTCGATCATGTACACTTCCTGTTTCTTTGAAACGTTTAAACAACTTGCCAACAGTCGCATGTGTTACTGGATGCTTATCAGGATGATTTCTATTGAATTCGGTAGCAACTTCTCTGCGTGTAGCGCCCTGTCTTGCGTACATGAGTACAAGTTCTACCCGGTCTTCTATTGTTAGATTCGAAGCCATTTCTGGGCTGAAATAAAAAAAGTATTTGAGTATTTATACTGGAGTACGAACTACTGTACAGTATCACGGATACGCATTTACGAGTTAAAGTTGATATTCATTTTAAGTATTTACCATTTGTTGTAATTTATGTATTAAAATAAATATTTTCCTATGGATCCAGACTTTCGGTCCACCCTGTATATACAGTTGTCCGAGAAAGTTTAAGCACCCTATGTATATGTTCGTAAATAAATTGTTATAAGCCGATAGAGAAAAGAAATAGATATAGAATTGTTTCCAAATAAATGTTTATTAGGCAATCAAGAATAACCAATAAAAAATTAACCATTATCATGATATAACTGGTAATTATTATTGCAGTTAACAGTGTAAGCTTGAAGTAAAAAATAATTGGATATCCTAACACTCAATATTTTGTATGTCCATCTTTGGCAGAAATCACAGCAAGGAAATGTTTGATATAGTCTTTGATTAAATGCTGGATCTTTTCTTGTGGTATTTTTGACCAATCTTCAATGTAATTATGCTCCAATTACGTGATATTAGATGGACATCGAGCATAAACAGCTTTTTTCAACTCCTCCCACAAACTCTCGATAAAATTGAGATCTGGTAACATGTTGGACTACTCTAAATGTTTCATTTTTTCTTCTGGAACCAAGCTTTTGTTGATTTTGATGTATGTTTCGGGTCATTATCTCGTTGCAGCATCCATTTCCTTCCAAGTTCCAGGCGTCTCAGTGATGGCAATACATTTTCCTCCAATTTTTGTCGATATTTTACAGAATCCATCATTCCTTCGATTCAAATTAAGTTACCAGTTCCAGAAGAAGCAACACATCTCCATAACATGATAGAACCACTACCATGTTTCAAGGCAAGGCAAGGTATTTTATTCAGTGAATGCTTTATTCTTCTTTATCCAGACGTATCTGTTCTGACTATGCCCCCATACATCAATCTTGATTTCATCACTCCCTAAAATACTATTCCAGAATTCCTCAGAAACATCAAGATGTTCTTTAGTAAACCTCAACCGTGTTGCTTTATGCACAGGGCGTGGAAATGGTTTCTACAAATAGTTTCTGCAAAATAGTTTCTGCAAATGGTTTCTGCAAATAGTCGCTTATTGTTTGACGACTTACTGCTACTATTCCAGCTGTGCCAAAGGCCGTCTGTAAGTCTTTTGTCGAGATGCGAGGATCTTTACCAACATCACGTAACATTTTTTAGGATTTCAAGAAATTTTATGTGGACGGCCAAATCTAGGTAATGTTGTTGTGATCCCAAGATTTCTACATTCAATAACAACATTGCGAATTAATGTTACAGGTATATTGAAGCACTTGGAAATTCTCTCGTATCCTTTTCCATTATGTTTTTGAAAACAAAAGGATAATAATTAATTTAACATTGCATTGCTGTCAAACAGTTTGCGCAGAGACAAATAAACAACTTATCACAAACATTTTACACTTTAAATTGAGCTTTACATATAGTATGTGCTCCAAAGGTGCCAAAGGTGAAGGTGCCTAGGTGTCAGGTGCCTAGAAAGGTGCCTGGTGTTAGGTGCCTAGAAAGGTGCCGAGGGTTCCTAAACATTTTTACATGTGCAGAAGACACAAATTAGTTATCCATTTTACTATAATACAGTTAGAAATGTATTTGAACTCAATATTAGGAACTTTAGGAACGATATAACTTGAAAAAAGTCTCAAATCATTATAAGAGTGGGAGAGTCCTTATAGAAATTATGTTTCTTGATATTATGTATGGGGTGACTAAACCTTTTTGGACAACCTTTCAACCTTTCAAATGTTTCGTGAGACGATTCCTCATTTCACGAAAGTCAAGTTTGTTGCCCCTCCTGTCGCCCTTCCTGTCGCCTCTCTCCTCTCTCTCTCGATATATATATATATATATATATATATATATATATATATATATATATATATTAGTAGTGGACCGGATATCCGCATCCGCATCATTTTAACATCCGCATCCGCACTTCTGACTGCGGATGTTATGCGGATATTACCTCTAATAAATTATGCAATTTACAATTAAATTAGCTTATAAAGTAGCTTATAAGGCCCAGTCATGCACATTTCATGTAAAGTATTAATTATTAATGAACAAACAAATATATAAACCTCAAAATATAAATACGTGGTAACACAGAAAATTGAATGAAACTTGTTTCGTTGAATTTTCTGTGGCTGAAACTCTTGAGGAAGTTATTTTTATCATAATGAAAACATTAAAATTAATTTTAATTCTTATGCATTGCCTGCCATAATAGTAATATCACGAAATTTTGAAAAATTATGTCATATATTCATAATTCTTATTATATTGATAGATTAACTAAATATCCGCATCCGCATCCGTGAATATGAAATTAAAGATCCGCATCCGCATCCGCAGATGTTGAAAAACTGACATCCGGTCCACCACTAAATTATATATATATATATATATATATATATATAGGCCAAAAAAAGTTGAAACCCCTTAAAAAAAATTTGGAATGAGAGGGGTATTAAAAGAAATTACTTATAACATCAGTGATGATTTTTTTTTCTTAGTACTGTTAATGAATTTAGTAACACTTGTCAAGATTTGTAAACTTCTTCATCAGAAAGTTTTGATGTAATTATCATTTACTATATTAGATTTAATATGTTATACTTTTCCATTTTTTGCAGTTTGTTGGGTAAGAATATTTAAACTAGAAAGTGGTATGAAATTCCCTACGGCAACAACACATCATTACTAAAAGCAGCACGCACGTTTCATTTGACTTTATCAGCCAAATATAAAATGTCTCGGTGATGCAAAACTTTTGGCTAAAGCTGCATATGCCGTAATTAGATTTCCTGATGCGTTCTTTTTAAAGTCTATACGGGGAAATTAAAGACGAAGCCTTTTATATATATATATATATATATATATAATATATATATATATATATATGTGTGTGTGTGTCTTTTAAACCTCTCTGACAGTGATGTGAGTCAAGGCACTAAAAAGATAAGGTGTTTCAACTTTTTTGGCCATAGGTATATATATATATATATATATATATGTAAGAACGACGCTTGTGTAGAAGAGCGTTCCGCACAAGATGAGGAGGGAGAACGAACAAATGAAAAATGAGGTACCTTCCGGGAATCGAACCTGGGATCATCCGATTGCCGGTCAGATATGCTATCCACTACACCAAGGACCTCGATCAATCAGAAGTCGTAATTCTCCTACATACGAGCAGAAACCAATGCCCTGAGGGGGCACCTTCGCATGCCGTACATATATACATTTTAACTGGGTTCGATTCCCGGGAGGTATCTTATTTTTTATTTGTTCGTTCTCCCTCCTCATCTTGTGCGGTACGCTCTTCTACAAAAGCGTCGTTCTTTACATTAATTATACTGTGTTGTTTGCAGTTAAGATGTATATATGTAGGGCATGCGAATGTGCCCCCTCAGGGCATTGGTTTCTGCTCGTATGTAGGAGAATTACGACTTCTGATTGATCGAGGTCCTTGGTGTAGTGGATAGCATATCTGACCGGCAATCGGATGATCCCGGGTTCGATTCCTGGGAGGTACCTCATTTTTCACGTAAAGCTGTGGGTCCCCACCATCATATGACCTTAGATGTTGCTAAGGAGGTTAAACAACCCCCATCAAACAAACAAACAAACAATATGGCGTGCAACAAATTGCGAGATATGCGAACTGTATCCTTGTACGTAGAAAGTGGTCCGTAACCACAACCTCACCAACAATATCAGCCCTTAATCGTTTACAGTTATGGATGTGGACATGTAATGTATATATGTGTCTTTAAGTGGCGCTATTTTACTTTCTCGTATGTGTGTCTGGACGGGAGGCTTTATTTATGCGCGGACTATTAGAAAATAAGAAGGAGAGAAACGCTTTAAAGTTGAAATCATGACTGGTACACAATGAGTTTGCCAAAGGCAGCGAAAAGCGAGATGAATGCCAAAGAATGAGAAGGGAAAACTCTCTCTCTCTTTTTCTCTCTCTCTCTATCTATCTCTCTCTCTATCTCTCTATCTCTTTCTCTCTCTATCTATCTCTCTTTCTCTCTCTATCTGTTTCTCTCGTTCGCTCGCTCTTCTTGAATCGTTTACATCACCTTGAAATGTCTCTCGGAATGATGAAATTCAAAACCGAATTTTTCCCTCAAATACGAAACGAATCCTCGTAATTCCGAGGGAAAATTTATGGTAGTTGGAGATTTCAATAGTATACTTCTCGAACAAAGAGAGAATATATTAAAAAAGTGTCTTATTAGATAGATCATTTAGTTATAATTTCATTCTTTGAAATTATAAATTTGGTAAAATTGTACAAATTGGCATTAATTACGGATTCAATAGAATTCAGATCCTAATATCAATTATACCCAAAACTCAAAAGCAAATAATTTAATCCTAACTGTAAGTTTAAACCAGGTACTCTGTAACGTAACTGTAAATTCAAAAATGTCTTTATTTTTCTCTCGTTGATCAATGAAATAGTTAAAAATGTACGAGAGTCCTTAAGTTTCAAAGATCGACCTAGATTTAGAATTTGGTTCAGAGGAATGTCACTTTAGAAGCTTAATTAAAGCGAAATTGGTTGTCGTCTACATTACGACAAATTCGGAAATTATTTCCAAAATAAAAGCAAATTTACGATCGCAAATGATTTTCTCAGACAAATTTTTTGTCGTTTATAATGGCGCCAAAAATAGAGAGTTGGACAGCCATTTTCCTTTTAGTCCGCCTCTCTCTCTCTCTCTCTCTCTCTCTCCTCTCTCTCTCTCTCTCTCTCTCTTTCTCTCTTTTTCATCCGCTCTTTGCCTTCATTTTATATAAATTTATTGTATTGTTTCTAATTAAAAGCAGACTACCTTCATTTTCTGTTATTTTACTTTACAAATAATTCTATCAATAAATTTTCTATTCTTTCAGCCATTTTTTTAAATATAAAAGTATTTTCAGACCCCAAACAATATTAGAGGTACTTTCCTGTTATCCCGGACCCCAGACTTTTTTCCAGTTGCCGGACTTCAATTTTGACACAAAATATTTTCGTTAAAACTAACGAAAATATCACGACTTAGCCTAACCCTACCAACTAATTAGGTTAATTGAATGCCCGGTTAGGTAAACTGAACGCTCTTCATAATTGGTTAGGTTAAGTCGTGATATTTTTGTTAGTTTTAACGAAAATATTCTCTCAAAATTGAAGTCTGGCAACTGACAAAAAGTCTAAGGTCCGGGATAACAGGAAAGTACCATATTATATTTATTATTTACATATATATATATATATATATATATATATATATATATATATATAGAATGTGCTCGGTGGTGTAGTGGTTAGCGTCGCGCTGACTACGAATCCATCGGCCCCGGGATCGAGACCCGGTGACGGCAGGCGGAGCGCGGCAAAACCCAGCTGTTCATCCTTCCACACAATAAAGAAAGTGATTGGTAGATAAATGGGTACCCTTGGTAGCCTAATGGTTAAGACGCTGAGGTGCTGATGGGGCGTGGTTCGAATTTCACGTTAAACTGTAGGTTTAAGGGTGGAGTGAAAAGCTTGACCTTCGTCAGAATGAACAATTCGGGCGGAAGCAAATCAAAGGTAACCAGAGGTAGACGCCTGGCTCAGAACAATCGCAGATGAGCTGGGTGTACCTGGCTATGTGAGGTGGAGAGTACAAGAAGCCAACTCTCTACTTCACCAGCCCAACTCGAGAGGAGAGGCGACAAGCTTGACCTACGTGAAATGAGGAATCATCGCACGGAACATTTGAAAGGCATATATATATATATATATATGGGTCGACCGCAGGTCGATCCTGAACCGTCGTTCGAATTCACATAAACTAACATATATATATATATATATATATATATATATAGAGAGAGAGAGAGAGAGAGAGAGAGAGAGAGAGAGAGATTGTTAGTGATTTGCAGAGTCGTCTTCCCAAACACTGATTCAAATGGTGTGGCATTAGTGAGAATAAAATAGCATAGCGCCACTTTATATATTAAAGGATTGACTAAATGCTTTAAAGTTAAAGCTGTATAGCCTGTACTAATTCCACGCGAGTCCTAATCTATTAAAATACGTAGCACTAACGTTATGTAGAGGAGAATAACTTTTTTGGTTTGTTGATTTTCGGGAGAGGAATCAATTTTTTATTTTGAGTGTTATTAGATCACCCAGAAGGCATCACATAAGCACTCTGCCAAACCAAATATACCGAAGGTATTTATAACGAATTTACGCAAAAGTTCTTGACGGGCGTAATTGAAGGACGGAAAGGAAACGTCCGCTACGTGCCATGTCCCTGATATGGCATGTAGCAGACTTCCTTTTTTTGCCCTTCAATTTTGACAACTACACGCATATAAGATGAAGATTTGTTAGCAGAAAATGAAATTTCGCGTCTAAAGGGTCATACAGCCTCACGTTCTGTGCTAACCTCAAGATAATGATGATAACATCACGTATCAGCAGAGCCGGCGAGAGCTGCCACGGGCCCCGGGGAAGGATTGGTATATGGGCTCACCTGTTTACTCAGTATTTTATTATGAATGTTCTTTTGTGTACATAACAAGCAAACTGATTATATGTCCACGTCACTATTCAAAACATACAGTACGATAATCTCTATAAAATGTATGTTTATTAATTATATTTCTTATCTGTTATTTAATCAATTGCTTTATTAATATTTTTAGATTTTATCCTCCCCTCTTTTCGGGCCCCCTAGAGATCCGGGCCCCAGGGATTTATCCCGACTTCCCCGCCCTCTCGCCAGCCCTGCGTATCAGAAAAACTGTTAAAGATGATGTATTCATATTTAACATAAAAATCATAGCAGTAACACCATAACAATCATTGAGAACAGCCAGAAACTGGCACATCGCTCAGGCCAGTCTAATGCTGCCCATGGCGCTAACTCCTGGATTATAATTACCAATAATATTGGTATTCGAAACCCTGTCTGCAGTGTTTTCACTTTGCTTATAGGGAAGTGGTGTTACCCACTCAGCTACGGGAGCTGGCAAGTAATTATTATAACCACAAATGGCTTATAAGTTTATATTACATTACAAACTAACAAACCAAAAAGTTAGGTTGATAATATAGTGTAAGTAAAGACATAGAAAGTTCCCTTATCAAACCCAGTCCGAAATGTCTCAATCTTTTCGATGGCTTTTATCCAGTTCACCTGACGTCCAGAGGCTAATCTCCCCAACTAATCCTCAATTATTCATTTATCTTTTTCCTCTTTCTAACCCAATACGAGGGATACACACACACACACACACACACACACACACACACACACACACACACACACAGGGGTGAGTCAAAAGTCTGGAAACATAGGAACTATGCTTTTCAATGCAAATATACATATACTGCATATTTGCATTGAAAAGCATAGTTCCTAATGTTTCCAGACTTTTGACTCACCCTGTATGTACAGTGTATATATATATATATTGCTGTCGAGAAGTGTCGAATCAGTCTCCAACGGGCGAACTTGATGTGTGGAGATCGTGAGGCATGGAGGAGTCTCGTCCGAGGGCTCCCAACTGACAGACCGCTTTAGGTCTACCAGGTGCCTGGTAAGAAAGGTAAGAAATATATATATATAAGCATAGGATGAAACCTATTGTAGAAAAGATGAAAACTTTCTGAATCTGGATTAATGTAAAGGACGAGTGCAGCTTTAATTAGTTTTATATGTATAAAAAATAGTATAAAGTAGTTTTTCCATTTAAAAATTAATATTAAAACAAATTTTAATATTATTTTTTAAGTGGAAAACTCTACATTATTCAGTTGCGCAGAAAACAACAGTATGGAATTCAACGAAAAAAAATTCCAACTTAAAAGATATGGTAACAGCAAGGTGCGACAGAATAAAGGATACTGCGAGCCAAACAAATAAACAAACAAACAAAGACTTTGTTTCAGACTGAACAGGTACAAACATTATACAAGAGGTCCATAGAAGAGTAAGAGATAGTTGTCTGGAGCACTGACTAAGTAGACCAGTGAATCACTGTGCATAATGAACATACAATTGCCTACGCCAATGCTTCCAGATTTGAGATTTATAAAATATATCGGAGACCAATCCACTAACCACGGCTTCTCTTATTGACTGACTCACCAAGCCTAGTGATAAATCTAAATACAAAATTGCGAATGACAATGGCACAGTTAGGCACCTTATTGACTACAAACAGCATACTGACACTAGAAGGAGCACCATTTATAAATCTTGGAGTTCTTAATAAACTCCTAAAAATATTATTATATGCAACATATAATTTTCTCAAATGATACATCCTTAGTTCCACCACAAATGAGCTGTATACATTGGAGTACAAAAAGTTTTGAACAAAATCAATTTAACATCTAATGTACACATGAAATTTTCTAACCAGAGTATTTCCCTTAGCATATAATTGTCTACACTGCCTTAGAATATCACAGTCATCTGAAAGACTATCAGTTAGTATGTGGCCAAGATACTTAGTCTGGGTTACTTCTGACAGCACCATACCATTCAAATGAAATTCAGGAAATTTTATATATTTGTAGGCCTTGGTCCTCATAATCATAACATGACTTTTAGCAGGATTATATTTTATGTCGTTATCCTTCCCATACTTTTCACACACCTTCAAAAGTGTGCTGAGCCCTTTTACAGATGGAGAAATAAGAACTAGATCATCTGCATAAATCAGATGATTAACAATCATTGTACCAATATAGCAGCCTATTTTACAGGTGTTAGCACAACAGATAGATTATCCATATAAACATTCAATAAATAGGGGGATAATATCCCTCCCTGCCTAACACCATTGATCACAGAGAATGGCTCTGAATTAACTCTACTCCATCTTAAAATCATTGTCTGGTGATTATACCAGAATATTAATATACGGACCAAGTAACCAGATACATTACGATTTACAAGTTTCATGAATAATTTGTCATGATTAACACGATCAAATGCCTTAGAGGCATCCAGGAAACACAAAAATACATTAGTATCTAGAGTATGGTATTTACAGACCATTTCCTTCAAAGCATGCACACACACACACACACACACACACACACACACACACACACACACACACACATATTAGTACTGTTTCTTTTTAAAACCAAATTGGTTAGGGATCTTGGAGTAATAATGTCGTCCTATGCAGTGTTCAATGAACACTATAACATTAAAATTACAACAGCTAGAAAAATAATGGGAATTATCTGGAGGAGTGTCCACAACAGAAAAGCGAACACCATGCTAAAATTATGGAAGAGTTTAGTCCTACCAGTAATTGAGTATTATTCAGTACTCACAAGCCCATACAGAAAACGAGACATTGCAAACATAGAATCCATACAAAGGATTTTACGTCTAAGATAGAGGAAAAGAGAAATGAAAAGTACTGGTCTGGACTACAATCCCTGAAACTCTACTCTCTGGAAGGAAGACGCGAGCGGTACACAATAATATACATATGCAAAATACTGAAAGGTTTTGTTTCTAACCTTAGAAATGAAATAGGAACACACACTGGAATAAGAGAGGTGTCAGATTTTATACTGTCCCAGCCAAGGTAGAACAGTGGTCAATGAAAACAAGGATAAAAAATACCCTCAGAATACTAGGTCCAAAATTTTTTAATAGACTATCAAAAGAACTGAAGAACTTGCATCACACAGTCCTAATTAATTTCAAGAACCAGCTGGACAGGTTCTTGTACAAATATCGCTGACCAGCCAGTGGCTGGCTCAGAAGGCAGAAGGAGAGTGGAAACCCATACTCTCCTCCACCAAATAAATATAGTGCAGAAGGGTCGAAACCAGACCGATCCTGAACCGTCGTTCGAAACCATCATAAGAATCTTGTATATTATCTTCTTCACAATAATAAATATATATATATATATATATATATATATATATATATATATATATATATATATATCTTTGGTAACCTTTGGTTTGCTTCCGCCCGAATTGTTCATTCTGACGAAGGTCAAACTTTTCACTCCACCTTAGACCAACAGTTTAAAGTAGAATCCGAACCACGCCCCATCAGCAGCCCAGCGTTTAGGCCAGCAGTGGTCGGCAATCTATGACCCGCGGCAACAATTTCGCTAACCCGCCAAAGTATATAGTTGTAGTATATAGTATATATAAAATAATAAATATTTTTATATAAAAAATGTTTTTTATTTTAAAAATGTCCCGAAAATAGTGTACTTTGATTTAAATTTTAAACACTGACCCATTATCAAATTACCAATAAATCAAATTGACCCAGTTTCAATAAAGGTTGCCAACCACTGGTCTAGGGCTCTAGGCTATCCAGTGTACCCATTTATCTACCAACCACTTTCTTTATTGTGTGGAAGGATGAGCAGCTGGGTTTTGCTACGCGCCGGCTGCCGTCACCAGGTCTCGATCCCGGGGCCGATGGATTCGTAGTCAGCGACACTAACCACTACACTACCGAGGCGCATTATGTATATATATGTATATATATATATATATATATATATACACCGGGTACGGGGTCGCCCAGAAAAAATAAGCTATTGCTTTTATCATCTATTATATTTACTATTATCAAGATTTGCTTGCCTTTATAACGATTTAAATAAATAATTTGCGTTTAGATGTAACACTTTTATACGTCTTTATAACATTTGTTCTTAATATATTCCATATATTTATCTTTGTTGCACATTTTTCAAAAATAAAACTGAATCAAAATCTTAAAAAACAAGAGCTTACTTTTTTCTGGGCAACCCGGTATATATATATATATATATATATATATATATATATATATATATATGTGTGTGTGTGTGTGTGTGTGTGTATCATATAACGAAAGGAAAAAATGGGGAGGAAATAACATTTGACAAGTCATTATTATTTCATGTCAATTAAGTCGAAAATAAAGAAACGATTTTATACAGAAAAGAAATATATATTTTATAAAGAGGAAAAAAAAAGAATGGATAAAAAGCGAATATCGGAAAATAAATGCGTATTGTTGGGGGTCTCCCCTTCTCTCTCTCTCTCTCTCTCTCTCTCTCTCTCTCTCTCTCTCTATATATATATATATATTCATTTTAGATAAGTTACTCTTCAAAAATTTAAAAATAGAAAAATATTTTTAAAACATTCTTGTTATGCTTATTTTTTTTAAAAATCCTTATACAGGGTGTAACAAAAATTCGTTCTCATAGGGAAATCTTTTTTTCGATATTTTATTTCACCACGAGGCTTGTTTTCATTTAAATGGAACAGTGAATCGCCACAATTATCGTTACTGGAGCGACGAACATGTACTGGATTAATTGGTGAGTTGATTGTGTTGTTGGTAATGTATAGTTAAAGCCATTTTCTCGTTATTTCTGTTATATCTTATTTCCCTGAAAACGGACTTTTGTTACATCCTGTATATGTTGCAGTTAGATTGTGAAACTAGTGATTTCACTCAGGGACTTCAGGAAGTTACTGGTTAGGTTAGGCTTTACCTAATCTGAAATCATTAGTTTCACAATCTTACTGAATATGTATAGAATTATTTTATTATGTAATGTTCGTAGATGATTTGAGTGTCTTTGGTCCCGAATTCGAGCATTGTGTCCAACCCAAGAAGGATAGGAAAGGTTGTAATATTTTAATACAAAATATTCTTACTAAACAAGTCATAACGATTAAACGTGGAGTGCCAGAACCATGGCACAGTGCTCAAGCCAACTAATGCGACCCATTGCCCTAATTCCTTGATTATTATTACCAACACCATTGCGAGTCAAACCCACGACCTCAGCATCCTCACCGACACCGCATACAGGAAAACGGTATTATACTCACTGAACCCCGGGCGCTGTCTACAAAACCCAGGAACGAAGCCATAACTGTTCCATCATTTTGATCAAAATTTCTGTGAAACTGATATAGAAATTGCTCTATCATAGAATTACTGTCTCAAAAATATCATAAATTCCATCAAGTTGGCAAAGAATCCTTATCAGTCAACGTCTCCTGGTAAAATAATGTAATCGCGTGTGTGAATGAACTTTTCTATTGAACTCACTATCAATGTCATAGATAGAATATATTCTATAGAAAGAAAAGATAATATTGGATCATTTTGCAATAATGAATGACAGTCTATCAAAGGAATAGAAATTGGAGACTCGATGTACTCGTACACACCAAATCTGAAAAATGTAAAATGTAAAGGGGAACAAAAATGATCTCGCTGTTTATAATATTTTTTGATTGCACCATGTTCTGATCATCTGCCAACTGTTACATCTTAATTCTGACATCTAGTGAGGTTCATTGAAATAACCAACCAATTTAAAGTAATATATACACACACACACACACACACAGTGTGTGTGTATATATATATATATATTATATATATATATATATATATATATATAAAGAGAGAGAGAGAGAGAGAGAGAGAGATAAAAATTTATATCTCGAAAGCAAATTGACTTAAGTATACTGCAAATGCTGTACGACATCTAATAGCCACACGAATGTGTTTAAGACCTTGACTAGCTTATCTTTAAACATAAACTAATTAAAATAATAAATGTATATAATTGAGTAAATATTACCTCCACTGATATTGTTGAAGATAAATTATACAAGCTCTTAAACACATTGGTAATACTAATTAAGCACACTTAAATATATAATTAATATAAACTTGATGAGTCTGGATATAAGATGACGCAAAGCGTTTACGCTTATGTAAAACTGGATCACCTGAAGATCAGGGCCCCCAGCCTCAATTACTAAATGATATCTTCGTTAAAACTAACGAAAATATCACGACTTAACCTAACCAATCGTCAAGGGCATACAGTTGACCTAACCGGGCATTCAATTTAATTTATTATTATATTTGGTACTGTAAAGCAAAAAAAAAAAGAATACATGGGGGGGGCCCTCATCTTCACGTGATCCGTAAAACTTTTTTAAGTGATACTAATCTTTATTTTATTTCAGACCTTTTCTGGACACCCTGTAATATATTAACCCAATTATTATTGCAACCTACCTATATGGCCTACTAGAAGCTTTTACGAAACAACGGGTCCCTTGGTCCCTCCTTTCTGCATAAAAAGAAACAACACCACCGTTTTGTATACAAAATTCATATTTTCAAATCTTCCAAAGTGCATTCGAACCCAAAAGGGACTGAAAATACGTGTCCCGCTTACTCTGAATATCTTTATATAAATATTAATTAAGTTATGCCAAACGTTAGATTAGTGTTAGGTTAAGTTAAGAAAGGGTTCATGATTTACCCTATTCATAATTGAAGGCTATCAACTAAATTAATTCCACACAGAGGGATAGACTTTCTCCACAGATATATTAAAGTCTTGAAAGAATTCGTTCACGTAATAGTCATTTCCAAAACCTACTTTAAGAATCTTGCAAGTTTTGGGAGTAATCATATCACTATATGGCAAAGAATTCTTTTTCTTTAATCATCTCTTTTGGTGTCATGTCAATAAATTTAACCGGTAATCATTATGAACAATTTAGTTTCAACAAGTTAACGATGACAAGATTTTTGGAATCCTGCGAAACAGGAACGGTGTTACTGAATCATGCCAACGAAGGGTGGATTGGTCACCGCTTCCAGAGAATGTTGAGATACCCAGCTCTGCATGAATAACATCTAATTTAACACGAATTGAGCTGAAGGGGGAAGAAAGAGGCGACTATACACACACACACACACACACACACACACATCTTTATTTCGTAAAGAAATATTATATATGTGTATATATATATACATCGAGAGAGAGAGAGAGAGAGAGAGAATTACTTCTTATATTGAAGAATCACACTGCATCGCAATACCGTTCCAAAACATAACAAATGAAAAATCATGGAACCAAATGAACACGACAAACGTATATTTCATTCCACTTGGAAACGTAAGTTAACTGTCGAATAAAATGAGTCGCAATACGTTTCTGCCACGAAGCAAAGAATAAAGGTTAAATAATAGAAAAAAAAGAAGTTCTCAAAGAAGAGCGCGAATAGAGTAAATTCTAACGAGAGAAAAAAGTATTCCGGACGAATAACAACGCCGGCTTCTTTGTTTAAAGGAGTAATATATTTTTCTGGTATTTTTCTCATATACTCTCTTTTACTCTTTACTGACTTTGCTTCTCTCAGGATGAAGCCTATGATTTATAAGGGATTTTCTTAAGTATTTTTCTATCATAAATCTTACTTTATCAGTGGTCACTATTTTATTATGTGTATACCTGAGGTGTGTATATATATATATATATATATATATATATAATGCAGGAAGGAGAGGGCCCAAGGGCGAATGGCCACTAAAATGCTACCCTCTCACTCATTCCTCATATATGGGAGAAGAAGGAGATAGCCAAAATCAAGGTCTACAGTTTTTGATCCTGGACAGTCTACGTTTGAAAAATTGGAGATCATAGACAGGGCGAAAGATGGATTGAGGAAGGTTGTTCCATAGTTGACCGGTTGAGTAGTTGAAAGATTGAGAATACCGATTAATCCTTGCCATAGAGAGTTGGACAGAAAAGGAATGAGAATGTGTCAAAAGTATAGTACTGCGTGTTCTCTTTAAAGGAAGAGGCAGGAAGTTAGTGTTCAGAAGAGCAGTGTCCGTTACGATAGTGATAGTAAAGAAAGAGTGAGGCATCATTGCCGCGAAGAGAGAGGGATTGAAGACAGTCAGTAAGAGGTGTAGAATTGATGGAACGAAAAGCCTTTAATTCCACCTGGTCAAGTAAGGCTGTGTGGGTTGAGCCACCCCACACCTGAGAAGCGTATTCCATACAGGAGCGGACGAGACCCCTGTACAGAGACAGCAATTGAGTGGGGGTGGAGAAACTGCGGAGCCCGTACAGCACACCTAACCTCTTAGAAGCTGTTTTAGAGAGAGAGAGTATAGTAATCTTTCCAAGAAAGGTCACGAGAAAAGGATACAGACACCAAGAATGTTAAGAGAAGAGGAAGGATTGAGTTATGTATTGTTGAAGGTAAGGAGATAGTAGTATGGAAGACCGTGACGAATAGACAGATGAAGGGAATGGGTTTTTGAGGTACTGAAAGCCACAAGGTTTTCTCTGATCCAATCAGAAATCGTAGAAAAAAACCCGAAGGAGAGCAGTTTGGAAATTAAGGATTTGTGCCAGACTCCATCAAAAGCTTTTGATATGTCTATCGCAATAGCAAGGAGGAGAGATATGCAAGAAGCTCGCCAGTAGAGCGATATATATCATTTCAGCTTGTTTCTTATAAGGTTTAAGATCTTACTTATTTCGTTGCAACGCATGCCCTTTAGCTCTTTTAAGCCTTTCCTACGTCTAACTGTGGATGGACTAACTTTGATACCAGTAGTTTCCTACAGTGCAGTTCTGCTCCAAGGAAGTTACTTGATTTAGTCTTTTAGTCACATATACTCGTATAATTTGCTAGTAAATATTAGATTCTGACAGCTTTGATGGTTTTCAAGGTCTGCTCTTAAAATAAGCGGTTCCAGTTTCATTGCCAACCATTTCTTTATTAAGTTTTCAACACCTGAAACCCTTATACTATCCCTAATTTCCCTTTGTACAACTTTGTACAACTTTGTATAATTTTGTACAAAGTTATTAGACTCTGTTTTATTTCACCAGAAATAAATGCAATTTTCAGTAGTAAGAAAAACGGACCCTATATTTCATAAACTAAAATATTGGTTCTTACCCAGTTCTACCCACTCTTGAAGGTTTGATTCCATCCATGCATTTAAAAAATTATATATTACTACAAAGAAATACAAAGGACACCAAATAGCAACAGACCGACTGGTTCCTATGATGCATTTAGAGAAAAACGTGCCGTCCGTAGTGTAACTGTAGTCAACAAATTAAAACCAGACAGAAAGTTCGACTACAGTTTCCTAAGCTTGACTAAGATACGATGAAGCAAAATTACATTCTATCTGTAGGGAAGTTCTTTCAATAACATACAAAATTTGGATCTTATTTAAATTAAAAATGGACTTGAATCGGTGAATTAACTATTCAATCTATATAGCAATCTTTGCATAATGAAGTGCCACGCAGTCTCAGACTCTTGTGTGTGTGTGTGTGTGTGTGTGTATATATATATATATATATATATATATATATATATGATGCAAACCCACAGGGAAAAAGAAAAATGATTCCAAGGCCTTTCGTGTATTCAGAAGTACACCTCGTCAGGGAATAACGAGGTGTACTTCTGAATACACGAAAGGCCTTGGAATCACTTTTCTTTTTCCCTGTGGGTTTGCATCATTCATTCATTTCACGTGTTTAATTGTGAAATTCATCCCATATACATATATATATATATATATAATATTATATATATATATATATATATATTATATATATATATATATATGATACACACAGACAGTGCATGGAACAAGGAACTCTTCTGGGATAATTAAATCCACTATAGTCCGAATAAGTAATGGTAAATGACAAATACCATTCTGCCAGTTGAGGTTTAAGTTTTGGTTTTTGGCTAAAAATATAATAGTTACCCCTTTTTCTTTTTCTTTGATGCATTCAATCTGACGTGAAGGCAGTGAGTCTTTTGCTTATATTGAGGTTCTAAATGTAGCATGGCTAGGTGCTTTAAACCCTAGATCCATGTCCCAAAGCTGGATCCTGTCTGCTTTGCAGATAGCTGGTGAGGGAAGCTATATTTATGGGACCTCTTTGCGAGTGACCCGTTGCCCGCATCGGGCTAGCATCATGAAAAAGAAAAACTATGGTATTTCTCATTTACCATTACTTATTCGGACTATAGTGGATTTAATTATCCCAGAAGAGTTCCTTGTTCCATGCACTGTCTGTGTGTATCATAAAAAACTCAGGGGACCAAAGCATTCGGGAAGCAATATGTTAAAAAGAGAAAGGTTGGTTGGTTAGAAAGAAGTTGGTAATCTAGGCTAACTAACGAAAATATCACGACCTAACCTAACCAATCGTCAAGGGCATAGAGTTGACCTAACGACTGGTTAGGTTAGGTCGTGATATTTTCGTTAGTTCGCCTTATAAGGCTAACTAAAGAAGGCTGGGGGCCCTGATCTTCAGGTGATCCAGGTATTTTACATTCACAAAAAATGGCAAAGCATAATAAGTTAAGTTGTCCATAAATTTACATTTTCTCGACTAGCTAATCTCTAAATATAATAAACTATTGTCATGTACAATAACTGTAATTGGTTGTGTAATGTCTCTTTTTGGGAAGCAATATATTAAAGTGATATACACTGGGAAGCAATATGTTAAAAAGAGGTTCCTGGGAAACAATATGTTAAAGTGATCCTATATATATATATATATATATATTTTATTTTATTTTTAATTGGGGTTGTTTAACCTCCTTCGCAACGTCCAAGGTCATATGACGGAGGAGACCTACAGCTTTACGCGGGATCCGAACCACGGGTCGCTACATAATCTGGGCGCAGAGGACAGTCTGACGGTCTCCCATCCAACTACTACCCAGACCCAATGTCGCTTAACTTCGATATATATATATATTGTAACAGGATAAAGTACCGCTAATACAAATGCGAAACAACCAACCACCCGAACGCCTAAGGTAACCTAAACGAAATAAGTTATGTGCGGACAACTCCTAAGTGGATTTATTTGATCATCTCCTTGAGTGTCCGGCATATAATGCTGCCCGTTTGCATCTTCGGACTGTGTGCCGAGATCTCACTCTATCCTTTCAACTAAGTTCCATTCTCAACCCATACTTTCCTCCTCAACCTGTACTCAGCTTTTTGATGGAGTCCCAATTGTATGCATTTATTTAATTTTATTTCTTTATTTATTTATTTTTTTTAACTTTCTCTGTATGTGTAGCTAGAGGCCCTCTTTTCAAAGGCCACAGCCCTGTGGCTGAAGAGGTGATGGGTCTCTTACTCTCCTGTCCTTTTTCCCCATTTATTATGCTCTGAACATTTGTGACTAACTCTTAACCTCGCAGCATATACTGTCTCCGTTCTGGTGTTAATAACCCATTGGGTTGGTGCACCATTAAACTTAAAAATTAAAATAATAAATCAATCAATCAATTTGATCATCTGTTTTGTAAGCGAAAGCATTTGTAAAGTTCTTTAATTCTGAACTTTAATCTGACAAATTTCAGAAATTTGATTTAGCTTAGCATACGAAAAGCCTGTAGTTAACAGATTCCTGGTTAAGGAAATCTCGGTGTTATTCGTATTTCAGTGAAAGGTCTCTTGTTCAAAGAGGTAAGAAACTATCTCTGGAAAGTTTATATCATAAAACTAGTATCAGCGTTTGAAGTTTAATAATTCATCTAAAGATATAATTGTTAATTACCTGGATTTAAATACTTGTTTGTTAATGGCGTCCTTTATTAATTAACTGATTACTATTAAAGTTTATTAATATGTTGTAATTACGTTTATTAAATTTAACTTTAATTATCCATTTGATTAATCGGTATTAATGAAGTAGTTTTGTAAATTCTTGTTTAATTATTAACTTTGAGTTTGTAAGTTTGTACAGAAGTTAATGAGGGTGATTTTTAATGTTTTAGGCCTTTTTATCGCGAAGCTGGAGCTTGGCGGCTTCGCCTGATGACGCTGCATGGGCTTTGGTTGGCCATGATTGAGCCTAACGCATTACCAGGGTATCCTAGTGCAGTAAATATGGGCATACCGCATACATCCCTAGTAATACGAATATTTTGTAACTTTTTCTTTAGTTTAGGTTTGTTTACTCGGAAATAGGGACGTTTTCCAGTTTATGTACCGTTTTCTACTCCAGGTGCTCTCTATCTGCTGAGTGTGGGCACCGGTTGCTGGATCGACAAAATTTTCACTGTGATTTATAGTGTAGTGACGAAAGTTATAATGTGGGATTTTATCAATTTGATCGTAAGATTTCCACATATCACTAATAATAGTAGATCCAGGCAGAATGTTGGCTTTTATGCAACTTTCTAGTGTTTCTTTGCTTCTGTTAGGCACAGCATAGAGGAAAACAGAAGGTTAGGTTAGGTTAGGTTATCAAGAACTTACCTCTCTTAAAAAGTTGTTATAATCGACGGCGGTTGTATGACCAATCAAAAATAAATTATATGAAAAACGGTACACAAACTGGAAAAGGTCCGGAAATAGTGTATATGTTTTGTTTTGTTTAACTTGGTATTATAGTTAGGTAATAGGATGTACCAGATAAATTATTTAACTTTCTCTTTTGCTTTCAACGACGTAATTGAGCTTTATAGTAGTTTAATAAGTTAGTTGGTGATACGGATAATCCTCAACTCCCTTAACGGCACCCCTCTGAACCCGCGCATTTAATTAGTAAGCCTGTATAACGGCGCATCTCCTCCGCCTTCCTAGAAGCTTGGCGGCCCCTTCCGTGTGGTATACACGGCTCGAGTTAGCACGGGTGGGTTGAATGTAAGCATTTAGCCTTATTCACACAGTTTCATTTACAATATATATTATACGACAGCCTCAATTCTCCTAGGAACGGAACCCTTTTCAACAATTTTTTGATAGGTTTCAGGAGGAATATTGCGCCATTCGGATCTTTTCAGTTTCATGTACTGTTTCTGATTTTCTTGAAAATAAGATATTTAATGTAAATTTTACGCTGATTTAAAAAATGTAAGTCTTTTTTTTTGGAGAAATGAGCGGTTCAAAAGTTATGTTTGTTATTGTAATTTTTTTATTAGGTCAAAAACTATTAACAATACAACTGAAAACTAATACAAGAGTTATTGTACTCTTTAGTAATATTGGCTTATGTCACTAAGTATTTGTGTGAATAGATTTCGACCGTTATTTTTTTGTCCGGTTAGGTTAACTGAATGCCCGGTTGGTTAACTGAATGCCCGGTTGGTTAACTGAATGCCCGGTTGGTTAACTGAATGCCCGGTTAGGTCAACTAAATGCCCGGTTGGGTCAACTGAATGCCCAGTTAGGTCTAGTGATGGGACGATTGTCATATTTCATACAATCGCTGTTGCGATTGCGATTGTCAGAATTTGAAAAGCGCGCGATTGCGATTGCGATGTTTTAGCTTTAGCCTCACATAACGCTCATTTATGCTTTAAATATACCTAAACGCGTTACCTACCTCAGTCAGGGAGTTAAGTATTGATGTAGCTCCTGCTTCAGTCTGTGAGGAAAGTCGAGTTTCAACCAATGGCTTCACCAACTCCATCCGTGATTTTTTTTATACTGGTACTACTGAATCCTTCATTACTTTATCAACTAAGAAATGAGAGACAATATACCTAAACGCGTTTCAGCCACATATGATCATAATGTGCGTTTCCAGGATGCGGGAACGAGGACGATAGGGTTAGCTTGATTTTTTAACATTCCAATTTTACATAGAGCAAATAAAGAGGTGTACTTATTGTTATTATTAAACCAATTTTTTATTCTGTTTTCAACTAATTCGCAACCCGTTTTCATTTCTGTTTTTGACTTATTTATTATTTATTTATTATTCCGTATTGTTGTTAGCTAAACTTTCCTTTAAGTACGCATGAAAGAGCAGCTTTCATAGCAACTTTTGTAGGGATTTAAATCTTTTGTTCACAATCGCAACAATCGCACTCATTAAATGCGATTGCGATTGTAAAAAATGTGCGATTGTATTGCGATTGCGATGCATCGTCCCATCACTAGTTAGGTCAAATGCCAGGTTAGGTCAACTGAATGCCCAGGTAGGTCAACTGTACGCCCTTGATGATTGGTTAGGTTAAGTCGTGATATTTTCGTTAGTTTTAACGAAAATATCACAACTTAACCTAACCAATCGTCAAGGGCATACAGTTAACCTAACCGGGTATTCAATTAACCTAACCGGGCATTCAGTTGACCTAATCGGGCATTCGGATCACTTTAACATATTGCTTCCCAAAGCATTCGGGAAGCAATAAGTTATTGTGATCCCTCCTGGGAAGCAATATGTTAGTGATTAACACTGGGAAGCAATATGTTAAAAAGAGAAAGGTTGGTTGGTTAGAAAGAGGTTGGTAATCTAGGCTGGGGGGAAAGATCTTCAGGTGGATCATATATATATATATATGCCCTGTTAGTTAATTGAGTGCCCGGTTAGGTCAACTGAATGCCCGGTTAGGTCAACTGAATAGTCGGTTAGGTCAACTGAATGGTCGGTTAGGTCAGCTGAATGGTCGGTTAGGTTAAGTGAATGCCCGGTTAGGTCAACTGTACGCCCGGTTAGGTCAACTGTACGCCCTTGATGAATGGTTAGGTTAAGTCGTGATATTTTCGTTAGTTTACTGTCAAAACTAATGAGAATATCACGACTTAACCTAACCAATCGTCAAGGGCGTACAGTTGACCTAACCGGGCATTCAGTTGACCTAACGGGGCATTCAATTAACCTAACCTGGCATATATATATATATATATCAGTGGCGACTGGCATATAGGAGCGACGGAGCGGTCGCTCCCCCTTGCTTGAAACGATAAATATTAATTTAACAGATAAAAAATATATTAATTTTAAGATATTAAAATAAATATCCTTGAAATATATTTTAAAAATTCATGTGGCATATCATGATTCATGAGGCATTTTGAGTAAGCCTTCATACAGTACATAATATTCTAAACTTATAGCATAGCTTCAAACAGCGTACCCTGTTTGAATACAAAATAATATTGCAGCCGAATGGAGCGATAGATTTTTCGCTCAAGTAAATATAAATTATATTTTACTGTTAAAATGAAAATATAAGTACAATCGCGAATTTTTTTTATAATAACAACTTTATTTTTACTAATAGTTACTTCAGTAATAATGATATAAACCATTTATATGTATTTTATTGAAATTATTACTTATTTGTAATTAACTAGAATTGTACGTCTGGCATAGCCGCATATGTTAATACAAGTACTCTTGTGAGTGGCAGTTGGATTCGCGCTAGCGTATTGTGAGTCCGTGTTGTCGTACAATTTTATGAAATCGCACCCCCATACATTTATACCACGAGTCGCCACTGATATATATATATATATACAGGGCGTCCCAAAAAAATGTATACACACTTTAACAGCTGATAGCTCAATTGATGTTTCTTTCTTTCCAAGTTAAACCCATTAGAATTAATAATGGCAGTCAGACTAAGCTTTGAACAAAGGAAATTCATTCTAAAATGCTACTGGAAGTGTGAAAACGCAGTTGAAGTGCAAAGACAGTTTAGGAGGGAGTTTCAAACAGATCCACCAACGCGACTTACCATCACTCGAATTAGAGATAAGTTTGAAGCCGATGGAACTGTTCAGAATGTCCACAAGAAGCGTTCCGGAAGACCACGGACATCGACAAGCCCCACAAAGCAAGAAAGAGTACTGGAAACGTATCACCAAAGTCCAAGAAAATCTGTGCGGCAAGCGAGTCGTGAGGTAGGAATTCAGAATCGTCTGTCCAACGCATTTTGAAGCGCTGTCAATGGAAAAGTTACATTCCAAGATTAGTCCATGCTATTAATGAAGATGATGATGATCCGGACCGAAGAGTGGAGTATGCGAGTGGTACTTGGCACGATGTGGATGTGGATTGGACGAAGGGGTTTCGTAGAATACCCTCCGCGTTCACCAGACCTCACACCACTAGACTTTTTTTTATGGGGATACTTAAAAGACAAAGTCTACGCTATAAAACCTGCAACAGTCGCTGAATTGAGAGCAGCCATTGAACGAGAATGCACACAAATACCAAACGAAATGTTTCGTGATGTTTGCGATTCCATTGCTTCGCGTTATCAGCAGTGCCTGGACCAGAACGGACGTCAGTTTGAAAACAGGCGTTGACAAAACAATTAAATAATGTCTGTAGATTCTATTACATTTTGAAAATGAAATGTATTTTAATAAACACTGCCTTTATAATTATTTAAAGTGTGTATACATTTTTTTGGGACGCCCTGTATATATATATATATATATATATATATATATAATTATACAATTATATTTCATTTTAAATGATTTTACCTAAAAATCGTGAAACTGGAGTTCATAGCCAGACTATTGAATCTTACTGGAATGAACATAAATACCATATAAAGAAAATGAAAGGATGCAAAAAGGAGCTACTCAACTCGTACTTGTGGCAAATGATGTGGCGTGACCGATTCTTCCGAAATCCATTTTTTACTTTGTGTGACCATATAGCGCGACAATTCTAATAAATTTACTTTCAATCTAATATTTTAACATGTTATGATTTACTTTTTATGCCTTTACTTTATTAAAGCGAACATTTTTTATCGTACTCCTTTTCCTAAATACTGGGAAGCAATATGTTAAAGAGAGGTTCCTGGGAAGCAATATGTTAAAGTGATCCGGGCATTCAGTTAACCTAACCTACCTTTTGAACTGCTCATTTCTCTAAAACACGACTTACATATTTGAAATCAGCGTAAACATCTACATTAAATAATTTATTTTCAACAAATCGGAAACAGTACATGAAACGGAAAAGATCCTTCCATTCTTTTAATAATACAGTTTCCAATGCAGTCTCTATGGTCTGTTCTTAATGGTTTGCTCTAGTGCAGGGTGCCGCGAAGTTTCCTGAAGACGACAAAACTAAGTAATTCAAAATTGAAAAGTTATTGAAGTTATGCAAATTTCAAATGAAACAAAAACATTCACAATTCACTATATCAATAAGGAAACTATAAAATATCAGTTTAAAGTCACGTGACGTTCATGGGAAAACTGGATGTTGAACATTGGGAGATGCAAAACCTCAGGAGTGCCGCAAAACAAGCCAGAAAATCTTCAGTGGTGCCGCGAAAGAAGGTATATGTCATTGAGGTGCTTTGAACTAGAAAATGTTGGGAACCACTGCTCTAGTCCATGCCAGAGGATTCAGATCGGATTGAGATTTGAGCTCAGGCCATATTTTATTAACATTAGTAAATAGAGAATATTATTTTTTATAGCAAAGAAATATTTATCTAAATTTATTTACTTAAAATCATATAAAATAATTTAGTTACCCTTCACAAAATGTAATTTTGGAATAATATTAATTTATTTACAAATATTTTATAATATAAATATAAATTTGTTCATCCTAAAGAAAAATATAAAACAAAAATTGCACGTTATTTTACTAAAATAAAAAGACCATTTCTTGGATTATCAATTTTCATATGAATATTCCAATTTAATATTTTTTTTAAATTTTGTAACCTTCTTCGGGGGGAGAAAAAAGAATGGTGTCAATGATCCAACAGGGTTGAAGCACCTTAAACAGAAAAAAAAAAAAAATCTCAAAATATCTATTTATTTTTATAATTTTGCAACTTCCCTTCGGGGAGACAAAAAAAAAAAATATGGTGCCAATAATCCAGTAGGGTTGAAGCACCTTAAACAGAAAAAACAACAACATTCCAAAATTTAAACCTTTCAGAACAGCTATTAGGAAATGTTAAGGTTTCAAATACCTTCATGAGAGTAAGTCCTCGATGAGAAATACTTATTTAAGCACAAGCTTTCGGCTATACGTAGACCTATGCTAAAATTTTCATCAGAGAGGACTTGTTGCACGTCCAAAAAATCGCTCTGTATTTACTATTCAGGGCTTTGTTGTATGGCTTGTGAGTAGCTGCTCTTCTCTTGAATCCTTCCGCATGCGTGCAGTTCCCGACATGCAGTAGACACGCTTGCCGAAAGAACCATATTCTTCATTGACTCCTTGGGTGATGATAGATTTTAAGCTCCGCCTCCAGGAATTTAGTCAACGAGACATACCATCGACACTCTAAGCAACTAACTTAACGTAACTAATTCTAACCTAACTTAATCTAACTCGCAATAACTTATCGATTTTGTTAGTCGGTCAGATGTTAGCTCGCACCTCCGCGGACCTTCCTCACCACACGTTTCAATGTTTTGTCATCATTTTTGGGCTGCATTTGTTTTAAGCAGGAAAGAGGGCCAGGGGCGGACGCCCGTTAAAACGCCCCCCCCCCCTTTCCCTGGTTTAGCCTCCACATTAGCATGTTCAACAGTCTTCCACTTTCGTATATAACATTTCCCACAGGTGATTTGGAGAACTTTAAATGCTCTGTAGTCTTACTCATAGTCATACCTGTTATTGGGACATCCAAAGATCTTGCCTTGTTCAAACTCCGTCAGCTCTGATCCACGTGCCATACTTGTGACCAGCTTACTATGCCTTTGAACTACAGTGCTGCCCTCTACAGCAATTTATATCTGAAACATATAAATATATATATACTTTCTGTACACATTTTTTTTCTTTTACATATTAAAGAAGCCTATTTTATTATTATTCATTTGGGGGGAGGGGGTAATTTATTTCTATCTTTTAACTTCTAGACTAACCTCGGGGTATGCGTAAGGGTAAATTTCTTCGACTGTAACTGTAAAATTTGAAATTTTGCCTTTTCCTCCCGGTTCCCCCTTCTTTAGCTTATACAAGCTCTCTCTCTCTCTCTCTCTCTCTCTCTCTCTCTCTCTCTCTCGTCCACACAAATTTTTTTTTATGAGACACTCTCGCTAACAGTTCCTGTGCAGATTCTGCCAGAGAGGTGCTTTACAGCTTTAATTTATTTTTTACAGTTTGCTTTTGCGTTCTTCCGTCGCGATTCGTGTCCCCGCATTCGAGTATTTTGCGGATGATTTATGCAAAGCACCCACTCCGTCTCTGGCCCTGCCGGAATATATCTCCCCTTTTTCCCCTCACTTTTGAGTATGTAAAGTCATGGGTGGTCTGTTTTGAAGGTTTATGAATGGTATTTCCAAGCGGGTTTTTATTATTATTATTATTATTATTATTATTATATTAAATGGAGTTCAAGAACTTGTTTCGTTTGTCGAGCACTTTACACACGGAATGCGAACTAAATATAAAGGTTTATAAATAACAAAACTCCAGAATAAAAAATGGTAGCGATTATTTTTTCCATTAAAAAGTAGCCAAACAACATTCACAGGGAATTTAACTAGAAATAAATTGAGAGTTAGTTGGTTCGTTGTTAGTTGGTTGTTTGTTAGTTGGTTAGTTGTTAGTTTGTTTGTTTGTTTGTTAGTTGTTAGTTTGTTAATTAGCCCAAGAAAGAAGTTGAGAAAAAATTAAGTGAAAATGAGGGATACTGAAAACTGATATGATGCTTACACTTACAGACGTGTACAGCCTTCAGACAGGAATAATAGTAATGAGAAAGTGTAGAACAGACAAGGCTCTCCCTCCTCCGCCAGCTACTACAAACAAAATTGTTATGAAAAGATTTGTAGGAAAAACTATAACGAAAAGAATAGCTTCAGAGTTCATTCACACCATACGTACCCAATGGGTACTCGTGTACCCAAATACGCATTAAATGATAGTGGAAAATAAAGGATAGCGTGAAATACTAACCTACTTAATCTAATCTACACCATCAAGGATATTTTTAATTTATTTAATACAAGAAGTCATCATTTCATCGACGCATCAATGTCAAGGCCATCGTGCTGAGAGATTTACTTTTAAAATTTAATTTATTTTCATTACCCTCTTTCGCTCTGGATTACTTAGATAAGGGAACACTAATCCAGTGGCATCCCCAGCTGGTCAAAACACTCTAATTTAAGAATGCCCATGGAAGTGTACATGTATGTAATATCCCCACTGTTATTTCGAGAAAGAGATTTACCATCACGTAATTTATAGTGCGTCCTTCGCATACCAATTATTTGGATAAGGAAGCACTGATCCAGAGACACCTCCAGCTGGCCAGCATCCAATAATTTAAGAATCCCTCGACGGTGTACAGTGTACACTGTAATCCCTGGGGATAGGGGATTTGAAAGCATACTTCCCACGTGGTCCCAGCGTGTCGTAAAGGACGACTAAAAATAAGGGACACCTGTATGTAGCTTTCCACAAACAAGAACGGGATGTAATGTCTACTAAGGAAAGCTCACACACTGGCAGGACGTCACCCAGGGTAAAAAGGTCCCCTCAATCCGCTTACGCATCAGGGTGGGTGAGGTGAGCAATGGAGCAACTTTTCTCAGTCCCAGAGGAGAAGATTCTTCACCAAAGGGATCAATGCGGGGGATCCCACCAGGTCAAGGTATTGACCCTGGACCCAAGCTTTTCCATCAGACAATGGGCCCAACAAAAACATATGTCGGTATGACACAATAAACTAGACCATTGGAGAAAAGAAAAGAACGTAATCCTAGCGGCAAATCAACGCTAAGCCAAGTTCAGATATAGTTGAAGTGTTTGGCTTCGGGTGGAAGCCCCACTTATAGTTATTAAAAATACTAAAAGGAGTATAAACCAAAAAAGAGTACATTGTACATATGTGTAATTTTTTCCTCTTTTGTTTCAAAATTTTCCTACACTTTTTAAAACTAAAGTTGTATTCAAGCGAAGTATGAGTACTTTCCCTGAAGTTAAACATGTCTTTTCGGGGGTTTTGACTCCCAAGAATTCCCATGAAACTTCCCATTATCTGAGAATTCCCAGTGCTCTGAAACCAGACCAGACCAGCGCCTCCTACTACATTTATTACAAAAAGAAGAAATTAAAATTAAATACAAAAACAACAACATATTATACTAAAAGGTAAAAAAGCCAGGAAGCCAGGAAGCTCATTTTCCCACGGTAGGGGTGAGTGTGCCCCAAGGATCACCTTTAGCCCGAGCAATGACAGGGTAAGCGGCCAATTCAACCCAATCCAGGAACCAACAGGTGGGAGCGAACCAAAGACTCACTGTTCATAGTCCATCACCGTAAACACTGAACTACTAGTTTGTTACGGGTACCAGAACAAATAAAAGTCGATCTGCACAATGTCAGCATGCATAATATCGATACTAAAAAGTTAATTTAGGTTAGATCAGGTTAGGTTAAGTTGGATTAGGTGAGGTTATATTATGCCCGGTTAGGTTACGATTGGTTAGATTAGGTTAGGTTAGTCTGGTTAGGTTAGGTTAGTCATTTTTATTGAAAATCTGAGATGTATATTTGAAATCTGAAATCCATATATTTGCATAAGGTCAAACGACGACATCATGAAATTCGATTTCGTTCATGTAACGCGTTTGCTATGCTAAATCTGGCAAATAATATAATCATATATACTGATCAGGACTGGAACGTTCAAGATGCGGGAAATTCTTACATCTTACATTCTTACCTTTTCCAGTTTGTGTACCGTTTTTCATATAATTTATTTTTGCTTTATAAGGCTAACTAACGAAAATATCATGACCTAACCTAACCAATCGTCAAGGGCGTACAGTTAACCTAACGATTGGTTAGGTTAGGTCGTGATATTTTCGTTAGTTAGTCTTATAAGCCTAACTAAAGAGATTGATATTATCACTCATTTTTTATCTGAAAAGAAGCAAAAATAAATTATATGAAAAACGGTACACAAACTGGAAAAGGTCCAAGTGCCCTCGGGTGACAATAGTATTTTCATAAAACTTCGATGCTTGACGGAAGATTTTTCGTGGAACTGATTTCTTGAAAATAATTTAATCGGAGTGGGTGGCGCCATCTATTGGAGGAATTGTCAGTTAAATACTACTTTAGTTTATTTTCATTAACCAAGTGTAATTACATGCATATCAATTTTATGTAAATCAGGAATAACATACTAACAGCAACTTAAGTTTTAAAATAAATACATTGGAAATAAATTTACCTTACTTCGGTGGGATTCGATCACAAACGTGTTATCTACCATTCCCACATTCAGACTGTATCCATGTTTGTACCCTGAGAAGTTCGCTCGCGAATGTTCCTTAATTTCATTCCTTTGAAGTATATCCAAGAAATATCAACAGTTTAAATTGTTTTAGATTTTACCAGAATTATTCCGATTTTCCCCTTTCCCAGTTGTCATGGAAACCATGGTAATTTATCTCAACCCTATTCACCCACTTAAAAATCTCATCAGATTATGCATGCCCATTGAAGTGGTATGGTTTAAACCGTTGTTTTTTACTTCCTTACTCATCTACCTACTTCATCCCCAAATGCACCAAATTTATTAATTACATATAAGTGCATATATTTAATTAATAATAATTTCACTCACGATTGTACCAGGGCTGTAAACCCTTCGTTACCGTGTCCCCCTAATTCATTTCCCCTTATTTCTCCCTATAATGACTTGTACATCCGAATTAAATAACTACAACGTATTAATTATGCGCCTCGGTGGTGTAGTGGTTAGCGTCGCTGACTACGAATCCATCGGCCCCGGGTTCGAGACCCGACGGCAGCCGGCGCGTAGCAAAACCCAGCTGTACATCCTTCCACACAATAAAGAAAGTGGTTGGTAGATAAATGGGTACCCTAGGTAGCCTAGTGGTTAAGAGTTAAGACGCTGGGCTGCTGATGGGGCGTGGTTCGGATTCCACGTTAAACTGTAGGTCTCAGGTGGAGTGAAAAGCTTGACCTTCGTCAGAATGAACAATTCGGGCGGAAGCTAACCAAAAGTTAACGTATATTGTATAATTGATGGATTATGACGTCAGAATTATTTCTTCTCACATTTGTCATACCTTCAGTACTGAATTCTCATTGTGACATCTTTAGTATTCAGTGTATAATAAGGTCTCAGAGTTTATACTGTACTATACGAGTCATTATTTATGTGTTGTCTTGATTAATGTGATTCAATATAAATGT
>JAJOZX010000217.1:1212500-1217500 GCA_023014485.1 Bathynomus jamesi | reverse complement strand
CGTGTTGCGCATAAATTGGTAACGTTAATTAATATTTCTAATGGTCTATGATCAGAAAGAAAGAAATCATGCAGAATATGAACTCTAACAATTCGATCCTTTAGATTATTACTAGTGAGACATTGATCAATCCACCTGGTGGTACCACTCATATTACTAACGTATGTAAAATTACCACTGGCTACCCGTAATACATCTACATCACTTATACTTAAATTGGCCGACTCGCACATGTTACCTTCTACAAAGAATTCCGAGTTCACATGTGCGTTAAAGTCCCCCATTATTATAAAGTGAGAATATTTGGGGTTATTTGATAATGACTTAATTTTGTACAGCAAATCAATGTATTCATCTAGATTACTGCCGTTGTTATATGGTAAATAGCAGTTTACAATTAATATGCAATCATTGTTCACTTATAATTCAATGTCGAATAACCTTACATTATCGCTTGTTAAAAACTTTATATGTTTTGACAAATTTTTCCTTATTAAGAAAGCAACACCACCAAAAGGCCTACCGTACATTAATTCATCTGACAAGTCTACTGCTGATGACGCATGGTACATAAAGTCATCATGGATGGTAGAGAGGAATTTTAGCTCTTGCTTAGGTAGCCAGTGCTCCTGCAGGAGTATCAAATCTGCACTGTCGCAGATTTTATGAACATCTACAGTTGAATTCCTCACTGACCTTACATTATATGAACTATTTTCAACAAGTTATCCGCCATGACTGATAGAAAATTTATTATTAGGAAGATTATTATTATTTACACAGTACAACTTTCAGGCATTGCCGTTAGGGCGCCTATTATTATTATTATTATTATTATTATTATTATTATTATATGCCTATTATCAAATTCCTGGAAAAGTGAATAAACTCCTTAATAATAATACCGTCTGGCCTTTAACTCATATTATACGGGTTGAAATGCGCATTTACACCTTTAATTATTACTTTAAATGAGTTATAAATACGGAGATTTCGTGTTTAGTTTATTAACTATCAATATACTGTGTTCACCAATACTTTCCATCATGTGTCGAATATCGCTTGCCTCGTTCGAGAGCTGAATTCGCGACACAAAAGGGGTGAGATTCCCCATCGGTGGCCTCGCCGCAGAGACCGGTTGAGGAAACCTTCGGTAAGGGCGCCTGTTAACAGTTACCCACCCGTCGTCCTCCTCCTCGATCTCCCTGAGGCAGGGTTCGCCTACCTGGGGGATGGGTGGCACAACCTTTGGGGGATAGGAGGCCCCTCCCTTACTCTGTGGCTTTGGTGTATATATATATATATATATATATATATATATATATATATATATATATATATTGTGTGTTTGTGTGTGTGTAATAATATTGCTAGCGTATATATGTATATATATATACAGTATATATATATATATACTGTGTGTGTGTGTATATATGTGTATATATATAAAGGTGAATCATCAAGAGTCCTTGATGAATCACTATTCATAATTTTAAATAAAAATTAATCATCAGGAGTGTTTTGATGATTGACTGTTTATAATCTTGATGAGAAGTCGAGTCTCAATGTAAGCTATATGTATTGCTAACATAAATTCGTAAAATATACATTGATTTTAAAATAATATTTGAGGTTAATGAAAAATTTTGCATTTTAAACAGTCGCGTCAATCAACTGTTTTAAAAAAAAAAAAAAAAAAATTACTCCGAACGTCGAGTTCGACACGCGACGGAAATTTTATTCATATGTCAACGGCAAACTTCAATTTAGAAGAACACAATTTTTGTTGGTGACGTTTTTCTGGTTTGAATGATTTACTCGCGGGACGGTTTTGGCTCTATCGTACGAGACATGTATTAAATATTTTAGTTTTTGTATACGCGGATTTCTCTCTCTCTCTCTCTCTCTCTCTCGGTATATATATGACCGGAGACGTTAAAATCTATAACGTTCATTTAACTAACTCGATATATTGATTAACGGAGTAAAAGGTTTTAATTTATTTGTTGGAAAGGTGAGAGGATATGTCGGTCATTTTTCCCCTTGACAAGAAAAATCCATTTTGCGTCGGTGTGTCGTTGTAAGCTCTTTTGACCTCCGATTCGGAAATTGATTAAGAATGATTTGTTTCAGAACTAAAGCCGTGTATTTTCAATTTTTCATATACAATACACGTTGCAAAAGTAGTACGTGCAGTGTGTGTTGTGTGGTGTGTGTGTGTGTGCGCGCGCGCAACGGAATTGCTAAGGGAGATTATCAGGGTTTAAACTCCACCAATGACATATAAATGGATTAATATTTTAAACAACTCTGCTTATATGGGATAGGTATCTTTACTGGGGATTCCAACCCTTCCCCTTAGTCAAACCCTGGCTACGCTAATATGTGTGTGTGTGTGTGTGTGTGTGTGTGTGTATGTGTGTGCAGACTTAAATTTAGAACCATAAATTTCCTCGTGTATAATCTTTTCAACAACGTAAATAAATTCTATGTAATGGTGAATTCAGTCTTTACAATAAATTATTTTTTTTTTCATTTCGTTTTCTGGAAACGAATATTTTATAAAAAATAATTTAATGCGAATTTTAATATTTACTGAGTCAACAAACGTTGCAATGTGTGACTGAAAAAAAAGCCTTTTTTTTAGTTAAAACATTTTTTCCAGTTTTTATTTGTTTGGGGGTCGGGTGTAGGGGGGGACCGAGAGAAAGGGAGGTGGGAATACCGCACAAATTTGAAAATCTTTCCGAGTGACGGAATTTCTTTCGTTGAGTAGGGATCCTTTCATGAGATGCAATTTTCCCCTCAAATTTTTCCCCTCTTTTAAACGATAATAAAAAACCACCTACATGAAGTTAAATTTTATTCAAATCGTTGGCGCAATCATATTCAGAGGATGGATAGTCCAATTACTATTTTTACATCAAACGAAAAACTATCTAGTTAGTTATTTACGCTGTTCATTTGTTCCCTGTTTGTATATTTTTACTTTACTTACAATAATCAGTGAAATTATTATTATTATTATTACTAGTAGTGTCCGAATTGAACCCCCGACCTCAACATTTTTACTTCGTTTATTGTAAAACGGTTTTTGCCCCCGAAGCTGCCAGCGCCCGTAGCTAAGTGAAGTTACACATTTTTCCTATAAACCAAGTAAAGTCACTGAGGTCGGGTGTTCGAATCCCGATGATTCTGGTAATAATAATAATTCAGGGGTTGGAACAATGGGCCGCAATATTATATATAGCCACTTCGTTAACATAGTTGATGTTCCGTGTGTTGGTCTCTCTTCGCACGAAGGTCAAGCTGGTGGCCCCGCCTCTAGGCCTGGCTTGGTGGAGGAGCGAGTTGCTTTCTTGCACTCTCCACCGCACATAGCCAGGTACACCCAGCTCATCTGTTACCGTCCTGAGCCAGGCATCTAGTCTTCTCTTGAAGATTTTAACTTTGACCCCTGTAACGTTTATGAGGTCCTTTGGACGCTTGTTAAATTTTAGTCTTGGTCCCCTGACAACCAAACTATTTTCCTTCAGTATTAAAAAGGTCCCTTGTCGGGCCTTTAATTTGGGAACACTACACATTCTGCCTTTCCTATTTTCCAGCATTGTCTGAACGGTAATTGGGTTTAGTTTGTGGTTTGGTACCAGTTTTTCGATCATTTTCCATATGTAGATTATGATGTACCTCTCTCTTCTTCTTTCAGAGAGTACAGATTTAGTTTACGTAGTCTTTCCCAGTAGTTGAACTCTTTGCAGCCATCAATCTTTGCTGTGAAATGTCTCTGAGTTTCTTCTAGTCTATTATTACGGATTTGTTACTCTGGAGTAGCTGGTACCGTATAAGGACTCGCAGTAGTTTCTCTTATACTACTCTCCGATGTCTTCTTATAGTGGATTGAAGGATTCTGTAGAGCTTACTAAATTCTCTGAAGGTTCCCCGATTCTTCTCGTAACGTATCGGGAAAATTATTTTTCTCTCTTTAAAACTAAGTTCTCTGAAGAGAGCAAGGCTCGAAGGAGAAGACAAAGATATTCTCTTACTGTAGTTTACTGCTGAAATGTTACAGGTAATGCTCAGTCTCTAAGTTAGATCAGACAATCGGAATGAAAATTTGAAAAATTATGAGTTTATATACACAAATTTTGTTGACATCATTATTATTTAATGTTGGCTTGTTTTGATTTTTATTCTCAATAGGCTGCATTATTTTGCAAGATATTTGAAGATAAGGTATATATTTTAGCTGTAGCAATGTCTAGGCAGATAAGCAAGATGCTATATTTTTATTTTAAACTGCATATTGACAGATCTAATGTTATCGTGATCTGCCGAGTTAAATGGAAATTGAAATATACATTTTATTATGAATTACAATTAAACATGCATATGAGCAAAAATTAAATGCTTAAAATTTAAAATTAAACGTTAAGCAAGACATGACTTCATCTTTTACAACGAAGAGAGAATGTATACAGAAAATGAACATTGCAGAATTTAACAAGTTTACATTATTAAGCTAAATCTAAAAAAAAATATCAAGTAATTTAAAAAGAAATAATTCACCAATTATTCAGCAGAAATAAAATAGAAAGCAAATAAAAAATTTATCCAAATTCGTGTCAGCGTTATGCGACTTTGGACTCTATGTCAAAATGAATATATGAATGTAATTATACATAAAAATATAAGGATTATATAAATATACGAATTATACGAATGAATATAAGAATTATGTAAGCATTATATAAATGAATATAAGAATTATATAAGCATTATATAAATGAATATAAGAATTATGCATTGTTCATGTAGTGTATTTAGATTTTCAAAAAACGTTTGACACCGTGCCGCATAAAAGACTCATTGAAAAAACTAAGGCTCATGGAATTAGGGGTGTAGTAATAAATTGGCTAGAAGAGTGGTTGCGAGGCAGGAAACAGAGGGTGGTCGTTGATGGAGCGGAGTCGTGTTGGGCTAATGTAGCGAGTGGCGTTCCT